>WNWK01007512.1:0-93234 GCA_009830355.1 Cherax destructor | reverse complement strand
TGTGTTTGTTTATTATTAAATTAATGTTACCGTATCTAAAATATATTTAGTTGGGTTAGGCTAAATTTAATTGCGCTTGTTGTAATAAGGTTATGTAGGTTTTCAAAGTTTCTCTTGGTACAAAATTATAAATTTTTACATTAACATAAATGAAAAAAATATATCTTTAAACGTATAAGATTTTTTTTTAGAAAGGACTTAATTTTAAATGAGTTCTTGCTAATTGACCAGTTTTACCTAATCGGCACGACATAGTATATATATAGTATATGCAAGACAACCACACGACTCTTCAGAATGTTCTCGGTAAGCTTGAAAGATCGTCCTTTTGATGATTTTATGAGAATAATCCTTTAGAAACATACTATTGAAATTACTAAAATACAGGAGAAAGAAGCTCCTTGTTGTTCACAATTTACATAAACGACATAGATTAGGGAATAAATAGTAACATAAGCAAATTTTGCTGATGACACCAAAATAGCGTCAATTCATTCTAATGAGGACATTAGAGCACTCCAGGATTATTTGAATAGACTGATGCAGTGGTCAGAGAAGTGGCAGATGCTGTTTAATATAGACAAATGCGAAGTTCTAAATGTTGGGCAGGACAATAACCATGCCACATAATTTGAATAATGTAGATCTTAATATTACTGATTGCGAAAAGGATTTAGGAGTTCTCGTTAGCAGTAATCTGAAACCAAGACAACAGTGCATAAGTGTTCGCAATAAAGCTAACAGAATCCTTGGCTTCATATCAAGAAGTATAAATAATAGAAGTCCTCAGGTTGTTCTTCAACTCTATATATCCTTGGTTAGGCCTCATTTAGATTATGCTGCATAGTTCTGGTCCCCGTATTACCCAAAAGTAACATATACATACATATACATGCACACAAGCCAATTGACACCTAATTGTGTACTAAGATAATTGTGTCGTTCTTGCTGCAGGCGGAGGTGCAATGATAAGGCTTCGGAGGCTTCTTACTTTATTTGCGAGATAATGGATACACAGGCAGTGTGTTTGTGCCCATGGCCAGGAGGGGAAATACCCAGCGAGGGAGAGAGGAGTAGGCCTTGTTGACTCTAGGATGCCTGGACGAGAAGTGAGAGACAGGTCTGGGCTTTCCCACCCAGAGACCTGCACCCAGAGACATGTCCCCTGGTAGAAACTATGGGAACTAGGCACGTAAGCTTACAGCCTAAATTTTGCTCAACTGGCAGATAGCATAGGCTGTCTATGCAGACAGTACAGGCTGTCTACAATTGTGACTTGATAGTTCCCTACCCATTCCCTTCCCTACACCTCTCTCTCTCTCTCTCTCTC
The DNA here is from genome assembly GCA_009830355.1 of Cherax destructor. Classification (NCBI taxonomy): domain Eukaryota; kingdom Metazoa; phylum Arthropoda; class Malacostraca; order Decapoda; family Parastacidae; genus Cherax; species Cherax destructor. The sequence continues at coordinate 91,904 of WNWK01007512.1, read as the reverse complement.
TCTCTCTCTCTCTCTCTCTCTCTCTCTCTCTCTCTCTCTCTCTCTCTCTTCTCTCTCTCTCTCTCTCTCTCTCTCTCTCTCTTTCCCTTCTCCCTTTTCTCTACCTCTCTCTCCTTCCATATCCCCCTTGTTTTCTACTCCCTCCCTCCCTGTCCCAATTTCTCTCACTCTAGCCCCTTCCCACTCATTCCCCACACCTCACGACTATCCCTGTCCCCCTCCCTCCCTCTCCCCGTTTCTCTCTCCCCCTTACAACTCTCTACTCCAACCTCCTTTATCACTCAATCCCTCTTTCTCTCCACCTCTCTCTCTTCCTTCCTCTACCCCTCTTTCTCTCCACCTCTCTCTCTCTCTCTTTTATTCTACCCCTCTTTCGCTCCACCTCTCTCTTTCTCTGCATACCACTCCCTTCCTACCTGTTTCACACACACACACACACACAAACAGCCCCGGTGGCCTGGTGGCTAAAGCTCTCGCTTCACGCACGGAGGGCCCGGGTTCAATTCCCGGCGGGGTGGAAACATTTCGAAGTGTTTCTTTACACACACACACACATACAACAGGCCTAGTGTCTAATCGACATGTGCCTAGGACAAAATGGTAACTAACTAACTAACACACACACACACACTCTCTCTCTCTCAAACACACACACACATGCACACACACACATTCAAACACACATATTCACACACACACCTGGACAAGCACGTCAAGAAATTAGAGAAAGTGCAAAGGTTTGCAACAAGGCTAGTTCCAGAGCTAAGGGGAATGTCATACGAAGAAAGTTTAAGGAAATCGGCCTGACGACACTGGAGGACAGGAGGGTTAGAGAAGACATGATAACGACATACAAAATACTGTGTGGAATTGACAAGGTGGACAGAGACAGGATGTTCCAGAGATGGGACACAGAAACAAGGGGTCACAATTGGAAGTTGAAGACTCAAATGAGTCAAAGAGATGTTAGGAAGTATTTCTTCAGCCATAGAGTAGTCAATAAGTGGAGTAGTCTGAAAAGTGATGTAATGGAGGCAGGAACCATACATAGTTTTAAGACGAGGTATGATAAAGTTCGTGGAGCAGAAGAAAGGGGACCTAGTAGCGATCAGTGAAGAGGCGGGGCCAGGAGCTGAGTCTCGACCCTGCAACCACAATTAGGTGAGTACACACACACATACACACTCACACATACAAACTCATACACACATACACACACACACATACACACAACAGAGATGCTATGTGTACCTAACAACAATATTCAACACATCTATCGAAACTACCTGAGGTATGGAAGACAGCAAATGTAGTCCCAATTTTTAAAAAAGGAGACAGACCAGTGTCACTGACATGTATAGTATGTAAAGTCATGGAGAAGATAATCATGAGGAGAGTGTTGGAGCACCTAGAAAGGAATGAGCTTATCAACGACAGCCAACACAGTTTCAGGGACGGGAAATCATGTGTCACAAACCTACTGGAGTTCCACACAAGAGATTAGTGCAAAAGCTGGAGGACCAGGCAGGAATAACAGTGAAGGCACTCCAATGGATCAGGGAATACCTGTCAGGAAGACAGCAGCGAGTCATGGTACGTGGCGAGGTGTCAGAGTGGGCGCCGGTGACGAGTGGGGTTCCACAGGGGTCAGTCCTAGGACCAGTGCTGTTTCTGGTATTTGTGAACGACATGACGGAAGGAATAGACTCCGAAGTGTCCTTGTTTGCAGATGATGTGAAGTTGATGAGAAGAATTCAATAGGGCGAGGACCAGGCAGAACTACAAAGGGATCTAGACAGTCTGCATGCCTGGTCCAACAATTGGCTCCTGGAGTTCAACCCCACCAAGTGTAAATTCATGAAGATTGGGGAAGGTCAAAGATGACCGCAGACGGAGTACAGTCTAGTGGGGGGGGGCAAGGGACTACAAACCTCACTCAAGGAAAAAGATCTTGGAGTATAACACCAGGCACATCTCCTGAGGGCGACATCAACCAAATAACTGCTGCAGCATATGGGTGCCTAGCAAACCAAAGAACAGCCTTTCGACATCTTAATAAGGAATCGTTCCAGACCCTGTACATTGTGTACGTTAGGACCATATTGTAGTATGCAGCACCAGTTTGGAACCCACACCAGCCAAGCACGTAAAAAACTAGAGAAAGCGCAAAGGTTTGCAACAAGACTAGTCCCGGAGCTAAGGGTATGTCCTACGAGGAGAGGTTAAGGAAAAACGACCTGACAACACTTGAGGACAGAGAGAGAGGGGGACATGATAACAACATATAAAACACTGAGGGAATTGACAAGGTGGACAGAAACAGAATGTTCCAGAGATGGGACACAGCAACAAGGGGACACAGTTGGAAGTTGAAGATTCAGATGAATCACAGGGATGTTAGGAAGTATTTCTTCAGTCACAGAGTGGTCAGGAAGTGGAATAGTTTGGGAAGCGATGTAGTGGAGGCAGGATCCATTCATGGCTTTAAGAAGAGGTATGATAAAGCTCATGGCGCAGGGAGAGTGACCCAGTAGTGGCCAGTGAAGAGGCGGGGCCAGGAGCTATGAATCGACCCCTGCAACCTCAACTAGGTGAGTACAACTAGGCTAGTACACTCACACACACACACATATATACTCACATACACACACACATATACAACTAGAGAAAGTGCAAAGGTTTGCAACAAGACTAGTCCCAGAGCTAAGGGGTATGTCCTACGAGGAGAGGTTAAGGTAAATCTACCTGACGACACTGGAGGACAGGAGAGATAGGGGGGACATGATAACGACATATATGATACTGAGAGGAATTGACAAGGTGAACAAAGACAGAATGTTCCAGAGATGGGACACAGCAACAAGGGGACACAATTGGAAGTTGAAGACTCAGAAGAATCACAGAGATGTTAGGAAGTATTTCTGCCATCACAGAGTGGTCGGGAAGTGGAATAGTTTGGGAAGCGATGTAGTGGAGGCAGGTTCCATACATAGCTTTAAGAAGAGGTATGATAAAGCTCATTTCGCAGGGAGAGTGACCCAGTAGCGGCCAGTGAAGAGGCGGGGCCAGGAGCTGTGAATCGACCCCTGCAACCGCAACTAGGTGAGTACAACTAGGTGAGTACACACACACACACATACAAACACACACACACAAACACACACACACACACATACACACAGGGTCAGGAGCTATGAATCGACACCTGCAACAACAACTAGGTGAGTACACACACAAAGTAACAGAAGTAAGACATGAGAGAGGGGTGGGTCGATTGCATTTTCTTGGACTGCAAGAAGGCCTTCGACACAGTTCCTCACAAGAGATTAGTGCAACAGCTAGAGGATCAGGCATGTATAAGAAGAAGGGCACTGCAATGGATCAGATAATACCTGAGAGGGAGCCAACATCGGGTCATGGTACGTGATGAGGTATCACAATGGGCGCCTGTGACGAGCGGGATCCCACAGGGGTCAGTTCTAGGACCAGTGCTATTCTTGGTATATGTGAATGACTTGACGGAATGGATAAACTCAGGACTTCAAAGAGACCTGAACAGGCCGGACACCTGGTCCAGCAACTGGCTTCTCGAATTTAACCCCGCCAAATGCAAAGTCATGAAGATCGAGGAAGGGCAAAGAAGACTGCAGACAGAGTATAGGCTAGGTGGCCAAAGACTGCAAACCTCGCTCAAGGAGAAAGATCTTGGGGTGAGTATAACACCGAGCACGTCTCCGGAAGCACACATCAACCAGATAACTGCTGCAGCATATGAGCGACTGGCAAACCTGAGAATAGCGTTCCGATACCTTAGCAAGGAATCGTTCAAGACACTGTACACTGTGTACGTCAGGCCCATACTAGAGTATGGAGCACCAGTTTGGAATCCACACCTGGTCAAGCACGTCAAGAAATTAGAGAAAGTGCAAAGGTTTGCGACAAGGTTAGTTCCAGAGCTAAGGGATATGTCCTACGAAGAAAGGATAAGGGAAATCGGCTTGACAACACTGGAGGACAGGAGGGTTAGGGGAGACATGATAACGACATACAAAATACTGGAATAGACAAGGTGGATAGAGACAGGATGTTCCAGATTGGGGACACAGAAATAAGGGGTCACATTTGGAAGTTGAAGACTCAGATGAGTCAAAGGGATGTTAGGAAGTATTTCTTCAGCCATAGAGAAGTCAGGAAGTGGAATAGTCTAGCAAGTAATGTAGTGGAGGCAGGAACCATACATAGCTTTAAGACGAGGTATGATAAAGCTCATGGAGCAGGGAGAGAGAGTACCCATTAGCGATCAGTGAAGAGGCGGGGCCAGCAGTTGAGTCTCTACCCCTCCAACCACAGTTAGATGAGTAGAATTAGGTGAGTACGCACACACACACACACACACACGTGGTAATGCTTTATTTACAGAGAGCAAAGTCGGGGTATTTTTCCAGAATGGTCTGTAATTTACCACTGTGGATAAAATACTTTGAAATATTTTGAACATTTCTGAGTGAATTGTCTCTAAATTCATTAATTTTATCGCACTCCAGTACATAATGACGCAGGGTGTGACAATAGTCCAACTGGCAAAGTTTACATTTCGTTTGTTTTACGTCTTGTGGTGGTGATTTAACCTGCCAAAGATACTTATAACCCAGCCGGAGGTGAGCGGTAGTGACATCCAAGAGTCTTCTTATTTTGTTGGATGCACAATAGACATGTGGCTCCTCCTGCATGATAGAATTATGATAGATGGACTGACTGGTGTCAATCTCCTTGAGTGTTAAGTCCATAAAATTCAGTTGAAGTTCTTTTCGTATTATTGTTCTCAAACTGCTAACTGACAAGCCAAAATTGTAATCTACTCCCTCTTTGAATGCATAAAACTTAGCCAATTTATCAGTTCTATCATGCATCTGAAGACCAATGTGAGATGTAATCCACAGCATGTGCACACTGACTCTACTATCCACAATCCTACCATTCCTGTGTCTGGCTTCTGTCACAAGCATACCACAATTTATACTTAATGAGTTGAGAGCATTTATGGATGACAGAGAATCAGTTACAATTAAAGTGTCAACCTTAGATACATAAACGCATTTGAGTGGAAGGAGTATGGCAAACAGTTCTGTCTGAAGGGTAGAGGCCCAGTTATTGATGCGTGCTCCAATTTCTTTAAGAGAGCCATCACTGTATGACAACAGCAGCACTACCAGCTGCACCAGTGGATTGGTCAACGTAAATAATTTGTGAGAGAGTGTGCTGTTTGGCTAAATTATCAATACAGCTTAATGCATCATGTTTGGCTTCAAGGCGAAGCTTTGGTTGTGATTTGAGAAGTAGTTTGGGGGGAAATGGAGAGAGGGTAGTTTGGAATGGGGTAATATTTCATGGAGCGGAGAAGTGCCGCTGTTGCCTTACTTGCCACAGATCATGTATCTGATTCATGCGGTGGTCGGTTCCAGTTTTTTCGATCCATCTGGAGGGATGTTCACCAGTGCTGAGGAAATTTTGGAGGGCTTCTGTGTATGGGCTTTCCTGAGCATATTAACCTCAATTAAGATATTTCTTTCAGTAACACGATCTCTGATACTTGGAATATCAAGTTCTTTCCGCATATTTAAAATTTTGGCAGTACGAGGGCATCCTAAAATGATCCTCATTGCTTCGTTCTGTAGTTTGCCCATCCCTCAAAGCTTCCAGTCAGACACAAGGGCAAGTAGTGGCGCAGCATAATCAACCAATTATCTAATATAAGCAAGATACATCATTTTCACAATTTTAACATTAGCACCATACCTGGGGTGAAACCCTGCCACAACTTTAAGTGCTCTCAGTCTTTCTTTTTATTGACGACAAAATCTAGTTACAACAGGTCCAAGTAGTGGACGTCAAAGCCTAGATACCTGTATCTGCTTACATATTCTAGAAGAGACCCATCATGCAACTGGATCTGTCGAGGAGGACGCCTATTGAGTATCTATGTTTTATCAGTAGAGATTATCAACCTCAGGTCCAGACACGAGGCTAGTACATGGTTAAGGATGTTTTGGGTGTTAGAGAATCCGGTGGTGTGAATCATTATATCATCACCAAAACTAATCATATAATGATGGGGCTGGCTATGCATAGCATTAAGTAAGGCATTAATTTGAATACTGAATAGAGTGGGACTGAGCACACCTCCCTGTGGGGTTCCTAATTCAAAGTCTTTAGTTATACTTCTATGCCCCTGGAACAACACAGAAGACTTTCTGTTGGACAGGCAGCCTTTAATCCAGCGGAGATGCCATCCTCCAACATCCATTCTGGCAAGTTCACTAACGATTAGTAAGAGATATTGGGCGAAATGCATTTTGTTGATTGGGCTTAGGAATTGGAATAATGAGGCTGTTGGTAAAGGATTACCTGGTACTCAACACAGAAATCTGAGTATGTTGTAAGTAATACCATCCTCACCAGGCGACGTGGAGTTGCCCTTAGTTAGTGCTGCATCAAGTTCAAAGTTAGTGAAAGGAATATTACAGTCATCTTCCTTGCTGAGCATAAAACAAACAAGTCTCTTCCTTGCATCATATTTGTCATTTAATTTCGCCTGTGTGGTACTGGGAAGACTGTCATAGCTAGATGTAGCAACCCAAGCACTGGCTAGCTCATTCGCCCTATGTAAAGGATGAGGGTGCGCTATCTGACCAGTTCTGTTACCCTTAATTCTATTTATGTCCCTCCATGCTCGGCTAAGTGGGGTGTGAGCATTGAGACCATTGACAAATTTTTCCCAGTCAGTTTGCCGCAGCTCTGTCATACGCTCTCTGGCAGCAGCAAGGGCAGTTTGAAAGAGCTTCAGCATTCCAGGGGTACGATGTTTTCTATAGGCTAGGCCTAGTCTGCGAGCAGTACGTTTCAGTGTTCGAAGTTTATGATCATTGTAATATGTATGGTTTTTATAGGAGGTATGATTATAATGGAAGTTAGTTAGGTTTAGAGTTCCAGGAGGTTTCAGAGGCTGCTCTAAGTAGTTCTGAATACTGCTCACAAGGTCATTGCTAAAGGTCTCAACAAAGGAACACTCATAGGAATTATACCAGTCAGTCACATGTGCAGCAAAGTCATCATGTTGATCAGGGGGAACATTAAAACGTTTCCGTTTGAATATTCCACCAGGAAGGATAGTATTACCTATATCTAGTGAGGTTAGCCTTGGGAAATGGTCTGATGATATATCTGATACAATGGTAGACTCACAGCTGGCAGAAGTAATGTTGAAGCCAAGACACAGATCAAGGACGCCTCCATAGATATGTGTGGGTTCAAGGTCAAATACAATTTGCACATTATCATGACTATTTAAAAGTGATAACAGTTAGTTACCATTACGATTACCAAACTGTGAGCTTCCAATGCTTTTGTGTCTTGCATTATAATCTCCAATAATAAGAGTAGGCTCAGACTGAGCACAAGTTGGGAGCTCCAAGTAATTGAACTTATCAGCAGGAGCATACAAGTTAAATATGTTGAGAGCAGAGTTACCAATATAAATCCTAACACCATGATATTGTAGCTCCTCTGTTTTCTTATGTGTGAGAAGTTGATGGGGAAGTGATTTTTTAATATATAGAACACAAGAGTTAGTAGATTTGAGGTTATATGCAACAAATGATGGCAATTTAGGGGGCTGGGATTTTTCAGGGACTCTGCACTCATGTAGACACACAAGATCAATGGGTTCGGTGGTTACTTTATGATGAAGGTCAGAAAATCTTTTTCTAAGTGATGCAATATTAAAATTCAAAATATAAAGTTTATACGAGTTTTGATCCATTATAGAAGTCCTGGGATCTGGCTTAGTTTCTCAGCATAATGAAAAAAATTGTTCATATAAATAGCAGACCTAATCAATGTCAGCAGTGTTACCCTGGTCCATGAGTTTTTTAAGTGTACTTCCAGTTGTGAGGCCTCGTGGCAGTCTTTGTTTACACAGAGCACGACGCTGTTCATGTGTGAATGTATGATAGGTGGCACTACCACTCACATTCCCTCCTCCACTAGCATTACACGCATCACCTATTACTGTCATCACCAACATCACTACCAACATTGTGTTCATTACATTTATCAGCAGTATTAAAAATAGTGAAGTAGCTCAAGTGTTTTCTGACAGGAGGTATCATTTTGGGAAAAGAACTTAATAAATTTGATTGATTTATATTTAAATCGAATAAAGTGTTTATTTCATGTTTCATCTGTGTTTACATATTCAAAATATCTCCCATTCTCATAATATTTATCAGTACTAGGCCTTATACTTGAGTCTTTGGGGCATACAATCTAGGAGTTGGCACCGGGCATCCCCAGACCTCTGTACACCACTGCTGGGATGATCTAAGTGTACTACACATGTACACAAGTAACACTGTTGACAGGTCGGCGATGCTAACGTATGGCATCCCCAACATACAGCTAACTCATACACAGGACAGACTGTAGGCATTTTGGCTCTGGGCTGATTCTATGCAATATCAATGCACACAACAATTAAGCATAAGCAACTATACATAATAATTATAATTGACTGCAATGCTTTACATATTATGATATATCACAAATCATGGTAATTGATAGAATCAATGATGGTACAGATTAACAAGAGATCGATATAGAGATAGAAAAGTAGAGAAAGAGATCAATCGATCTGTACTCATGTGATCTATGGATTCTGAGGAAATATATTAAAGAAGAAGAAAGTGTTTTTTTTTTCAGAAAAGACAGAGTTGGTGCACACAAGTCTTTTACTGTTAAATCTCAGAATTTGGAGAGAATGTGAACACACACAAAAAAAATTTGAACGTCATTAAGTTGACATAATAGACACAGTTGAAATACTCTTTAGACTATATTATCTATCTATAAAGAATATCTACATTTAACTCCAACTCTGCTTGGGTGAGATTTACATATGCAGAGAGGTCATCATCTCTAGGGGGGTCAAATTCTTTTGCAATTGCCAACACATTCGGTGGCTGGGGAGGATCTAAATTGGTATTTACAACTGAAACTTGGGGATTCCTCATTACGTATGTAGGGAATAACGACAATCAGGTTGTTCATCTGTACGGTTGTTAGAGGTAGAGGGTACTTAGTAAGGAGGATTGTTATAGTCTGTCGCATTCATCTTGGTGTCAGGAACCTCATCATCATCGCATACTAACTTCATATGATCTAAATACGATTCTTGATACTGACAGGTACTGATTTCTCTAACTTTATACTTATTGCCACTGACATGTTCGAATACTCGATATGGACCAACAAACGTTTGATCGAGCTCTGGCATAATGGATGTTTTATAGAAATTAGTCTGCATAACTTTCGAACCTACTTTAATTTTGGTTGGTTTTGCTCGTGTATTAATGACTCTTGTAAATTCTGCTGTTGATTTATGAAGTGTTTCTTGGATTCTTCTGAAGACACCTTGAGCTAAGCTGGTATGAGTCGTTATGAAATCATCAGGATTGCAATTCGGTTTCAGAGAAGAATATAACAACTCATACGGAAAGCGCTCATCTACACCATACAATACATAGTGTGGAGTATCACCTATACAGGCACTGTAAGCGGAATTTAGGGCACACTGAATATCAGGTATAATTTCATCCCAGGATTGATAGTGGCTCTCAACACATCGAGTACTTTCTTATTAGCTCTTTCCGCCAGACCATTACTGGCAGGATGGTGAGGAACAATGGTCGATTTAAAGATCTTGTACAAAGTACACAACGGTGAGTTTGAGATTGGCCTGTAGTTATTTACATCTGTGGGGTCACCACCTTTGAGAATTGGTATAACCCTTGCTGTCTTGAGGGGTGTCGGGAAAGTGCCAGTTTCTAGTGATTTGTTAAAACGTAGTGAAATAGCAGGCGAGAGGACATGAGCCGCTCGCTTGTACAATAGTGGAGGGACTTGAGACAGATTCCCTGATTTATTCTTAAGTGACTTTATAATCATGGTGACTTCAGTGGGTTCGATAGATGCAAGATAGAAGGAGGTTGGGAAATTTCAATCTAAGTATAATCACTTGCTTGGACATTGGTACCTGGGATTTTACTGGCGAGATTTGATCCTATGGTTGAGAAGAAGTCATTTAACTTGTTAGCTGTATCAATAGGCTGTAGTTGTGTTTCATTCGGTTTAGTTAGGACAATGTCCCTAGTTTTTTCAGTTTGTGGGTGCCCAGAATCTGAGAGTGGTTTCCAGGTCTTTTTTATATCTCTTCTTGTTTCAGTGAATCTGCTGGAATAGTACAATTGCTTGGTAGGTAGGATAGGTTCGTCAGGACACCGGACAGGTGTTTCCTGACGCGGGTCTTAGTCAGATGACCCGCCGTTGGAGCTTTTGGTCATCTGACCGAGGCCTTCCGCTGGCTTACCGGTCCACCCCTTTAAAAATTATAGTCTATTACAACTATTTAAAAAAAAAAAAAAAAATTGCTTGGCCTTTCTTATCAGTTTGGTGAGAACTGATGCATAGTGTTTAATAGTATTTTTGTGTATTAGGCCCTGTCTATATTATTTTTCATATTGATATTTCTTATCAATTAATCTTAATATGCTGTTAGTTAGCCATGGGCAACCTAGCCGTTTGTTCGTAATCTGTTTCATTTTTATGGGACAATGTTGTATAGTCTAAGTAATTTATTAAGAAATATGTCTGTCCAATCATCGATACCATTTACATTGGAGAATTCAGTAGGCGAGTCAACCAACCCTATTTCTGCTGTGAAGTTACTTATTGAAGCCTCGTCATGAAGTCTAAAAGAAACTTTGTGAATCAATGCAAAAATTATGAAATAGAATGAATAAAATGTATGCAATTGCAAATATGACAGAAAATAAATTTTCCAAAGACAACCACAAAAACAAGAATATTATACAATAATAAACACACAATAAAATAAAAAGATAAGAAACAGGGCTCTCAATTTGTAATATAATGAGATTATTGCAATCTTTACGAAATTATTTTTAATTACTGAAAAAAATAGAGCACAAAATAACAGTAAAAATTATGAAAAAGATAATAATTACTGTAGAACAAACAAAATGAACAATTGAAATAATTTGCAGAATTTGTCAGTATATCAATAAAAATTGTACACACAGAAATTATAGCTTAGAAACATTATAAAAACATCAAGAAATAACTGGCATGACCACTTTAACTCTTAATCTCAAGTAGGTAAAACAAATTACTCAAAAACAGAGCAATGATAATAGTTTACTTTAAAAATTACACTAAGAGTGAATTTATTCAAAGAAATTTCAATAATATGATTAAAAATTATACAATACACCGAACTGGGAATTCAACACTTACAAAGTTGCAGGAAAACACAGAAAAAGCATCAGATTTCACTCACAACACTGTTATATATATATTTTCTTTGACTATGGTCTCACTTTGAAAAAAATGTCTTGTTTGGCACACAAGATATGGTACTACAGTCTGCTAAAGTTCAAACAAATGAGACACTGCATACATAAAATCTTTAGCACAAAAAATAATACACACAGAATAAAAATGGTAATTTAGCACACTGGAGAAAGAGTAGTGTATGAATCAACACATAGAATTTAGCAGAAAAACACAGGAAAATGCAATGAAAATAAGTCAAGACACAAGAAAAATAATGATACATAATAATAATGAAATAAGGTTGATTGCACAATACTTAAAGGAGCATAAATGAGACCTTAAACAGCTCACAAGGAGTGAATAATAGTGAAATTAACAAAATACTCCACACAATAGACAAGTAATAAATGAATGTTCAACAGAAAAAAAATTACATACGTCAGGGTGGAGAGAAAGTAAACGATAACAAACATAAACAATTAATAAATAACAAAAAAGGCACAATACCGTGACTGGAACAATACACACACAAAAGTGAGCAATACACAAAAGTGAGCAATAACACGGCGCTAGGATATGTCTTCACACCAACGAATCACAGAAGTAAAGAACTAAAATTTACACTAAGACACAAGAGTCTTTGAAACAAAAAAAAAATCACTGTAGATTTAAGAAATGTCTCAACACACAGGGTCGATCACCATGCCCAGCCCTTCTAGGGCAAGGTAGGTGCCAAGGCTGGAGCTTGCTACCATCTGCGGCTCGCAAGCCTGCCCTTCCCGTCAGCCTCCTTGGGGCGGGGAAGGTGGCAGACCAGAGGGGCCTAGCAACTAGCTACCTACCTGCCTCGTGCTTGTGGGCGAATATGGGTAGGCCTGGGACCAGTTGGTCCCACTGCTGAGGGGTACCCCCTCCGATGGGAGACATAGGTCTCTGCTACTCCCACGCCAGGGAGCCGGAGCCGGGTCGCCATCTGGTAAAGACCCTGGCCGGGAGACTTCCCGGTGAATCAACACCTCCTCAAAACACACAAATGACTATAACGGGGTCTTGATTGAAGATCCGGAAGTGACGTCGGGTGGAGGAGGGAGGTATGGGGTGGCGACGTCGGGTGGAGGAGGGAGGTATGGGGTGGCGACGTCGGGTGGAGGAGGGAGGTATGGGGTGGCGACGTCGGGTGGAGGTGGGATGTATTGGGTGGGGCGTCAGTACCCCACACTAAGTTACTGAATCTCGTCAAATTGGCGCATACTTGAGGACCGGCACATCTAGGATTTCTAAACTTTGGTGCCTAGGAGATGAATTACTTTGACCTGGTGTGCTGGCAATAAGATGAGGATGATAGAACCCCAAGTGAGTGGCGATATGAGCGGCCATGTGGTGTGAGTGGCGATATGAGCGGCCATGTGGTGTGAGTGGCGATATGAGCGGCCATGTGGTGTGAGTGGCGATATGAGCGGCTATGTGGTGTGAGTGGCGATATGAGCGGACATGTGGTGTGAGTGGCGATATGAGAGGCAATGTGGTGTGAGTGGCGATATGAGAGGCAATGTGGTGTGAGTGGCGATATGAGCGGCAATGTGGTGTGAGTGGCGATATGAGAGACAATGTGGTGTGAGTGGCGATATGAGCGGCCATGTGGTGTGAGTGGCGATATGAGCGGCCATGTGGTGTGAGTGGCGATATGAGAGGCAATGTGGTGTGAGTGGCGATATGAGAGGCAATGTGGTGTGAGTGGTGATATGAGCGGCCATGTGGTGTGAGTGGCGATATGAGCGGCCATGTGGTGTGAGTGGCGATATGAGCGGCCATGTGGTGTGAGGGGCGATATGAGAGGCCATGTGGTGTGAGTGGCGATATGAGCGGTCATGTGGTGTGAGTGGCGATATGAGAGGCAATGTGGTGTGAGTGGCGATATGAGCGGCAATGTGGTGTGAGTGGCGATATGAGCGGCCATGTGGTGTGAGTGGCGATATGAGCGGCCATGTGGTGTGAGTGGCGATATGAGAGGCCATGTGGTGTGAGTGGCGATATGAGCGGCCATGTGGTGTGAGTGGCGATATGAGAGGCAATGTGGTGTGAGTGGCGATATGAGCGGCCATGTGGTGTGAGTGGCGATATGAGCGGCAATGTGGTGTGAGTGGCGATATGAGCGGCCATGTGGTGTGAGGGGCTTTGTGTGGGTGCCGGCGTCTGCAGCTGAGCTGGTGTCCAGCGCTCCCTGGCTGGTACCCCACATGGATGGTTATTTTTACTCTGACCACCAGCCTTTTACTGGCAACACACATCGGTACAGCACATGGAGACAGTAACTTCAAAAAGGATCTTGATTGCCTTACTTCTCTCTCAGCTGGGTTGTTAAGCTGGCTTAAGCCCTCAATACTGGCTAGACTGGGATGGCTTGAATGCTTTCAACTATGCACACAACAGTAATTAACAAGGCTGGCTTGGGCTGGCTGGCTGGCTTAGGATCTCTCCTCTATAGACTGGCTTTAGTGGCTTGGCTTAATTTGCATGAACCCAGATCTACTCCTCAAATGATAGCAAATAAGCCACTAAGCACAAAGCAACTAACCAGGAAGCTGTATAGCCAAGGCTGGAGGATGCTGGCTTGGCTGTGGGTTAGCATCTCATAGGCCTCCATTCAGGTTACATACAATGTCCGCATGGCCTGGTAGAAATAATCTCCTTACATCTGCATAATCTTCATAATCACGCCCACACTGCTGTCTTGGGGGTTCATCTGGAGTTAATAGGAGTAAGAAATACACCTGTTGGATGTCTTGCAGGCGTATAATTAAGTCTTGAGAGGAGAGCCCGGCCTGCCTGTCCAGTCTGCTATGCCTAGCGTGGAGTGAGGAGGAGGCCTGTAGCTGATGGCTCACATGTGAGAGGTCTCGTGACATCATGGCTAGCAAGGGAGCAAGTCTGTAATGTAGCTGGGAGGATCTATCTACGTGTACCACACATGTACACAAGTAACGCTGTTGACACAGTTTGGAACCCAATCCTGGCCAAGCATGTCAGGAAACTAGAGAAAGTGCAAAGGTTTGTAATGAGACTAGTCCCATAGCTAAGGGGCATGTCCTACGAGGAGAGGTTTAGGGAATTCGACCTGACGACACTGGAGAACAGGAAGGACAGGAGGAATATGATAACGATATATAAAATACTGAGAGGATATTCCAGAGATGGGACACAGCAACAAGGGGTCACAATTGGAAGGTGAAGACTCAGATGAGTTACAGGGATGTTAGGAAGTATTTATTCAGTCATAGAGTTGTCAGGAAGTGGAATAGTCTGGAAAGTGAGGTATTGGAGGCAGGTACCATACATAGCTTTAAGAAGAGGTATGATAAAGCTCATGGAGCAGGGAGAAAATGGACCTAGTGGCGACCAGTGAAGAGGCGGGGCCTGGAGCTAATAAATCGACCCGTGCAGCCACAACTAGGTGAGTACACATACAAACACACATTGATTGTGGTATATGTTGAACAAAATCTCTTGTTTCATATACAAACCTTAATTCAGCCATGAGGACTCTTAAACAGGACAGATGTTTCTGGATTTGCCCCAGAGAGTAAGAAAGCTGGACAGGCATAGCGTCATAATAATTTTTTTTGACAGGTTAAGACGTGTACGGAGTGAGAAGAAGAACATCAAATACACAATATGTGTAGAACAGAGAGTGTCTGTGGGTTATGACTGATTAGGTTAGTGATCTAATCAAGCCCTTTGTGGAATTCAGCCCAGAAACCTACCATTCCATTTTCACGACTTGAATTTTTACCTCTAGTTTATACAAGAAAGTGTGTAGTAGGCCAGTTGCAGGTGTGTTGCATCTCTGGTGGGCTGGAGGATGTGGTAAGATCCTTTACACTACTACAAGAAATCCACATTTAAAGGTACTTTTACTGGGTTCTTACTCATGAAGTGTGGAAACCATTGGTACATCCGTCGGAACACTTGAGGTACTTGTATTTGAGTCTCTGATCTGCAACCACCTTGTATAGCAGTGAGGTAACCGTTTATTGCAGTGAAATGTTCTCTAATTCTCCTTGTAATGTGTTACCGTATGTTAGAGTACTTCACTGCATCACGGCTTCTCGTAGGATAAGTCATCCTAATTAACTAGGCTGTTAATAAATCGACACAGTTCGGCAGATCTCCGGGCACTCGCCTCCTCACTTATGTTTTTTTTTTTTTTTTTTTTTTTGTGACTGCTGGACAGACAGGAGTGTATTGCTCTCCTAGGCAGTGGGTACTCATGGCTGACTGGACCAAGGGCCCACTGTTCACAGTTGTGTAGGTTGTGAGAGGTTGTAGATACTAAGCTAGATTACTCAATGTCTAACTTAGCTAAAATATGCATAAATATTAGTGTGTAATACATTAGCCTAAGGAGGGTTCATTACTAGATTAAACTTATAAAGGGGAAAGGGAAATTTGGCACTCAGACATAGGCATATGTGGGTCCACTGCTCGCTCCCCCACACACACACACTTAGGGAGGTATAACCGTCAGGGAAATCATCCAAGCCCTGTGATTTCCCACACACCAGTTGATTATTTGAGAAAAAGATCGAGAGATATGTGATATTAATGGGATGTATCGCTAGGCTTCTCTCCAGAGGACGATCACAAGTTTTTATACTAAAGTAAAATATTTGACATAAGATTTTTAATTAATTCTTTACCACTGTCTGTATACGAGTTATTGGGAAATCGTCGTCTTAATGTGGCATTGAAGTCCCTATGAGCGAAATGAAGGAAAAACATGAAATAAGTTTTCTTGGGTAGAATCCACTTGTGATAGAAACACCTGATGAAAATGGAATATACGAATACTTACCATTAATACTAATTGTAGCATAATTAACTCTCATAAGACAAAAGGTGGGAAATATTTGATGATAAAATAACATGCCCACTCATCTGGTGTGTAATGACTTACCAGAAATAATGTAATGTATAATAGCTTGTAATGTATAAAAAAACATTCTACTACTCCCTTTCTGCGTAAAAAAAAATGAAGTCTCCTATGCATAGCATATGGTGGCACTCAACTGGTTGTATGCTCACTATATGCATGCCATTTATCATGTAACAAAAGCATATAATGAATGAATGCCACCGTGAAAAAAATATATATACCACTTTTTTAATATGTTTTAGTTGGGGTTTAGGATCTATAACAAAATTTCTCAATAAAATTATAATACTTGAGCACACCGATGGATATAAGACACTGACTTTTTTAGTTATCCTAGGTAAAAACTTCTCATATGCTGCATTGTATGTATGATAATAATAATTTATGTAAATGTATCTTATGGGTGCATCTGAATAAATTTATTTACTAAGGAGAATGAAATGCAGGTAGGACACGTCATCACAGTGCTAACAGCTGTTGCGTGACGTCACAGGTGGGTGCGTGACGTCGTAGGTCTGAGCAAGTAATATATACATTTTGAAATTTTATTGTGGGTAGGTGGGTATGTGTGTGTGTGTGTACTCACCTAATTGTGGTTGCAGGGGTCGAGACTCAGCTCCTGGCACCGCCTCTTCGCTGTCTGCTACTGGGTCTCTGCTCTCCCTGCTCCATGAACTTTATCATACCTTGTCTTAAAACTATGCATGGTTCCCGCCTCCACTATATCGTTCGCTAGACTATTCCACTTCCTGACTACTCTATGGCTGAAGAAATGCTTCCTAACATCCCTTTGACTCATCTGAGTCTTCAGCTTGCAGTTGTGTCCCCTTGTTTCTGTGTTTCCTCTCTTGAACATTCTGTCACTATCCACCTTGTCGATTCCCCTCAGTATTTTGTATGTCGTTATCATGTCTCCTCTAACCCTTTTGTCCTCCAGTGTTGTTAGTCCTATTTCCCTCAACCTTTCTTCATAGGACAGACCCCTGAGTTGTGGAACTAACATTGTCGCAAACCTTTGCACTTTCTCTAGTTTCTTTACGTGCTTGACCAGGTGTGGGTTCCAGACTGGTGCTGCATATTCTAGTATGGGCCTGGCGTACACGGTGTACAGTGTCTTGAACGATTCCTTGTTAAGGTAACGGAACGCTAATCTTAGGTTTGCCAGTCGCCCATATGCTGCCGCAGTTATCTGGTTGATGTGTGCCTCCGGAGACGTGCTTGGCGTTATACTCACCCCCAAGGTCTTTCTCCTTTGCCGAGGTTTGTAGCCTTTGTCCGCCTAGCCTGTACTCTATCAGCGGTCTTCTTTGCCCTTCTCCGATCTTCATGACTTTGCATTTGGTGGGATTGAATTCGAGAAGCCAGTTGCTAGACCAGATGTCAAGCTTGTCCAGGTCTGTTTGAAGTCCTGCTTGGTCCTCTTCCGATGTGATTCTCCTCATTAATTTCACATCATCTGCGAACAGAGACACTTCTGAGTCTATCCCGTCCGTCATGTCATTTACATATACCAAGAATAACACTGGTCCTAGGACTGACCCTGCGGTACACCGCTCGTCACAGGCGCCCACTGTGATACCTCATCACGCACCATGACCCGTTGTTGCCTCCCTGTGAGGTATTCCCTGATCCATTCCAGTGCCCTTCCTGTTATACATGCTTGTTCTTCCAACTTCTTTACTAATCTCATGTGAGGAACTGTGTCGAAGGCCTTCCTGCAGTCCAGGAAAATGCAATCAACCCACCCTTCTCTCTCTTGCCTTACCTCTTACTTTATCATAGAACTCTAGGAGGTTTGTTACACAGGATTTGCCTTCCCGGAATCCGTGCTGTCTGGTGTTCATTATCCTGTTCAGCTCGAGGTGCTCCACCATTCTTTTCCTGATGATTTTCTCCAGGACTTTGCACACTATACACGTAAGTGACACCGGTCTATAGTTTAGTGTCTCTTTTCTGTCTCCTTTTTTAAAGATGGGGACTACGTTTGCCTTCTTCCATACCTCAGGTAGCTGCCCAGTTTCAAGGGATGTGTTGAATATTATGGTAAGTGGCACACTCAGTACCTCAGCTCCTTCCCGAAGAACCCACGGGGAGATATTGTCCGGACCCATAGCCTTTGAGGTATCAAGGTCACTTGTGTGTGTGTAGGTGGGTATGTGTTTTTTGAATACTTGATAGTATATAGGAGGTGAATTTGTGAGAGTAATGGAAGGTATAGAGTCAAGAGGTGCATTGTTTGTGGTAGGAGAGCGATATTTATCTTGGCTAACTAACGAAGTGGTATTATTGATAAGACATTCGTCTATTTTGAGTTTTTGTGTGTCGGAGCAAGTGAGTCAGAAGATGCGTTGTTGCAGTTGGACTAATCGATAATTGTCTTGGCTAATTAATAAACTGGCATTATTTGCTGATGAGCCTACTAGATGTAACAATAAAACAGCAACGTAAGCACACAAGCAGTGGAAACAAACAGCGCAATGTAGTATAGGAAACAATAGCTTCAGAACAGGCACCCCCATATTACGAATACAGGTAGTAAGTCCATGGCCTGTTGTACCTGGCCATAACTAGGATCAGCAAAACTGGCAATCACTGGTAAGGCAAACAATGAGTGGCAGTTTTTTATTTACCAGTATATCCCTTCACCACAATATATCCATTATTTACAGAATTAATTGAACAGTATAACAATAAGCCCGAGAGCAAAGAGCCACTCATAACAGCAGATTACATTTCAGAATACAAGAGAAGTTATGAATGATCTACACAAGCTAATGGAAGCATTTGACCCACAGCCAGATGAAGTATAACAAC
The DNA here is from genome assembly GCA_009830355.1 of Cherax destructor. NCBI lineage: Eukaryota > Metazoa > Arthropoda > Malacostraca > Decapoda > Parastacidae > Cherax > Cherax destructor. The sequence continues at coordinate 72,748 of WNWK01007512.1, read as the reverse complement.
ACCTCGGCTGTAAGGCCACTTCTCACGCTATTGGTTGATTAAACTGAATTGCTATATTCTATATGCCACAGCCTGCATAACTAGAGAACTCTAAATGTTGTCGCAATTTTTTTTTATATTTTATTGAAAACAAAAAACAAATACAAAACACATGACAAGACAAACAGCATACAGATTGGTAAACTTAATTTACAAGCACTAAATTTCCTTTACTTGGCAATGCAACAACAAAGGTCATCATTTTAGCTACTTAAGAAAACATACAAAGCACAAATACAATGCACAAACATATCAGCCAATGCTTAACATCCATGAACAACAAAAATATGACGAACCAGATGTACATAACCCCGAAGGGCATAAATCACAAACAGCCACTAAAAGACATAAGTGACAATATGACAAAAGATACAAAATATAGTCCTCACCCGAGGTCTTAGTATTTACACGTCTGTATTGTACAAACAGCGACCCAAGGAAACTTTATTACATTACAAATTTATAAGACAATATAAAACACACAAGTGAAACAATATAATAATAATTACCAACAGTCCCGTCCCCTACAAATCTACACACACTGTTGACCATTAACATCGATAATTAAGTTACACAGTAAGCAAAAACATACCAATTCACAAGTATATAAAAAAGTAATAGCACAATACTTGTACACACATCTCCAAAACAAAAAATTTTTTATACAAGACAAGAACACAGGTAAAGGAATGACAACATTCCCAAGGATGCAGTTTACATTATGTAAGGATAGAGCATCCTGCACAATAAGCAAATTAATATTTACACAAACACAAACTAACAAAGGTAGACATTTACAACATAAAACCTAACCACAACTGCCTTCCACAAAAGTAAGGCACAATTTTGAAAACATGAGAAACCCATCTCAGGAAACCTTAAGTTACATACATCATAATGGCAAACGGTTCATACCCAAGTGGTTGAAAAAATTAAGAACCCTATATAAACACACCATAAAGGGAACATACTACACCTATAACTATACATCACCAGTCCAGTAGGTTATGAAGAAAAGCCCCTATGGTTACCCCTGACACCTTTGCTCCATAGGGATTCCCTCCCATCCTGTCTCCCGTCATACCATACACATCGTGCATTCCTCAGTCATGTGTCAAATTCCCACTGAGTCCACAGTCACCCACCCACCCCTCCCTTTCATTCATATGCCTTTCCCCACCATGTACACCCCCTCCCTGTCGCTGGCCAGTCCTTTTAAACCCTCCCTCACAGCTCTAGTAAACCACCCACCGCCAACTCCCTATAACTCACTGAAAAAGCTGAATCCCACCGCTGACCATAAAGATCCCTATTTCTACATTTTGTCCTATAAAACACAGCAGCCAAAGCCTTGACTCTACACTCCCCCGACACCCCCTCATTCCCCATGACACATACAAGTAGGCTGCCACTAGGTACAAGACCGCCCGTCTCACCTCCCTCCCACCCTCCCACATCAAAGCTTAAAAGGCCCGCAAGGTTGAAAGCCCTCTCCCCCCCACCCTGCATAACACCTTCCCAAACCATTCACGGACAACCCTCAATAAAGGACAAAAATATACCGCATGATACGCATGCATGAACACAGTATCCTCCTCCCCGCATCTATCACACAGCCCTCCCTCCCCTATCCCCATACGGAACAAAATTGCCTTCGATGCAACGATCCCCATTAAAAACCTATACACATGTCAGGGGAATGCCTTCCCCTGAACAAAATATTGATGGAAAAATTAATAAATATAAATAAACCGAGGATATAGAAAAATTGTTTTTTTCTGGATTTTAATAAAATTAAATAGAAATAAAAAAAATATATATCCGTTGTGGTTCTGGTCTGTTGGTGAATCAGGAGTATGCAATTACAAGATGTTGGAGAAATGATGTTGGTCTCCTCCAGGTTGATGTTAAGACTGCGGAGTAGATGGTAAGTCTCCGATATTATTGTCTCCTGCGACAAAGAAGTTGCAGCACCACACTGCAGGTGTCTAAAGGAGAGATTCCAAACACAACACCCTCTAAAGCTCGCAAGTTAGAGAACTTGAATCAGAGGAGTTGACGTGAATTCCCGCAAGTCCAAGGGAATCTTGCTCACTCGTCTAGCGTCTATCCTGGGAAACCAGTCCAGGAGCAGAGCTGATGATAAAGAAAATATTCTGGTTACCACAGGCTTGTAAAACATTTAAGATAGAAAAAAGTGTTCAATAATAGCCAAGTCACTACTGGTAACCAAATAAAACTTAAGAACAAACAAAAGAAATACTCCTGGTAGTTCGCCTTACCTGATCCGGAGAAGAGTGAACGTGAAGTGACTTTCCACTCCCCAACCGACACCAGGTAAGAGTCATACTACCAGGAGTAGAAAGTAAAAAAACTCAACAGACACCCGGGAACAAGAGTTTTGCCCCAGCCCGCTAGATGGAAGTGCGGGCTGTAACTCATTAATGATACTCCCGGCTGACTGAACAACCGTAACCCTATTTACACTACTTTTCCCTCACACACAAATTCACGTACTCTGGGTTTAAGCCACAACTTTTTTAATCCCTTCCATATACCTATCCAATCATACACAGGGTATATCGCTGCCCCATGCAACACCCTCCCTTTTAAACCCCCCTGCCCAGGGGACTCGCAGTGATCCGCCTCGGCTCCTTAACCACCATGATTCGCCTCAACATTCCTTCACACTCCCTCAGATCATTTCCCTTCCACCACCTTCTGACATCTTCCATAACCAATCCCACTCTTCTCCCATCCACCCCACCCACCCTGAGGTATCGATGCTTAATATAAACGCACTACAGACGCCTTGCTAATGGGATGAGCCCCAAACCTCCTTGACGTACCCTCGTCATTACCACTTCCTTACTTAACCATGCCCTCCCATAACCCCATATATAACGTAATGCCCTTCTCTGCAATTCCCTCACATCCTCAAAAATAATAGGGAACACCGCCGCCACATGCCACAATTTACTAAAAACTAATGAATTGACGATCACCACTCTCTGATGCAATGTGACGTCCCCAGGCTGCCAACCACCCATGCGCTTAATGGCCTCTCCCACTACCACCTCTGCATTAACCGCCCTGGCCTCCACCGGATCCTCCCAGTACACCACCCCACAAATCTTCACCTGTTCCACTGTTGCCCACCTCCTACCTACCCCAACCCTTCCCCCTACCCACCCATCTACCTCCAACAATTTAGATTTCGTATAGTTTACTTTCATCCCAGTAGCCTTCCCAAAAATCTCTACAATACGCCCCACATTCACTAACTCCTCTACATCCCGCACTAGTACAGTAGTATCATCCACATATCCAACTATCCCTGCATCTTCCCCCTTCCCCTCAGTCATTCCTCCTGAAACTAAACGATAAAAGGGATCTTGCATGCAAGCAAACAAAACCTGGGACAATGGGCATCCCTCTCTTAAACCCTTATCCATAGGCACCTCCTTTCACAATCTACCATTTACCTGTATCCTAAGCTTGGCTCCCCCATACAGAGTCTCTACCCAACCTACTAATTCATTTCCAAAACCCTGCCGCCTCATGATATCATACAACATACTCCGTTCAACACTATCATAAGCAGCACTCCAATCGATACTCAACACCCCCCCCTTCACCACTCTCAATAAATTCCCTAATCTGACCATGACCCACACCCATGCTTCTACCTGGGATTCCACATTGCCCCTTATGTAAAACCATTCCCACCACTTTCTTAAGCCTATTACCTAGTACCTTTGCGAAGATCTTATAATCCGCACACATTAATGTTATAAATCTATAATCCTTCATCGTCCTACATTCCTCTTTTTTCTTTACCAAAACTACAACCCCAGTGTTCTGCATGCTACCCAATACCCTCCCATTCTTCATACAATTGAATACTTTAACTAAACAATCCCTAGGGACTCCCAATTATGCACATAGAAATCATTAGGGAGACCATCCAATCCAGGTGCCTTCCCTTTGCTGAAACCCTGCACTGCCTCCCATACCTCTTCCTCGCTAATCTCTCCCTCCATATCCTTCCTATCATCCTTACTAACAATACACCTGATCCCCTCCCCTATTACTGCCCTGTCCCTCACCCCCTCCTCTTCCTCCTGCAAGTACTCTTTTACCCAGTGATCTGCATAGTTACTTATTCCTTCAGTAGTTCGGAGCAATTGTCCTCCCCTATACCCCCCAACTCCTGACACACCTCCAACGTCATCATAGTTGTGTCCCTCTGCCGCTTCCTAAAATGTCGGAGAACACAGGCCGATGGCCTGTCGCCCCATAAGACCTCCTCTAGCCCTCCTCTCATGCGTGTCACATTAAATCGTTCATTCTGCAATTCTCTCAGACGACCTTTCAGAATACCCATCTCATCCACCCTAGAATTCCCACCCCTTTTGTAACAATCCTCCAGTTGACCCTCCAAGTACCTCTGTAATCCGAATTTTCCCCAATTCTCTTCCCTGCCCATTTTTATATAATACTTCCTAATACATGGCTTTGCCCACATTTCCCACCATCTCAGTAAGTCCCCCGCATGCTGACCTCTCTCCCATTGCCCCTGCCACCATTCAGCAAAACTTTCTCCTTCACCAACTCCTTGCAGTAAACTTATATTCAATTTCCACTAGCTGTCATACCTTATAATCATTCCTTCCCAGCTAATATCTGCCAACACACCCCTATGATCAGAATATCCCACGTCCATAGCTTCTACCCTACCAACCTGTATCTCCTTAGTTACATAAATCCTATCTAGTCTCTCCTGATATCCCCGCCTCACGAAAGTGTGCTCCACACACCAACCTCCTCCCCTAACTACATCCATCACCCTGGCTGCTCCTAATACCTCCCTCAACACTCCCAGGACACAGCCCGCTTCCCTGGGTTCTACATCCTTACCCCGTATTACACAGTTCCAGTCTCCTCCTATAATGGTTACCTCAGGCAGTCCTCTCAAATGATACAGCAATACATCCTTTACGAAACTTTCCTTAGTACTCCTGCAGAGATCCGCCGGCATATACACACTTATAAAACTCACGCGTACGTCTCCCCACACCCGTAAACCCTCACCACCCTACCCTCCTCTCCCGTCTCCCACGTTAATAACTTAAAAGGGCTGACCTTGCACATGACCACACCTTCTCCTTCACCCCCTGACCACGTTTAAGCCCTTCTCTTCCTGACACAACCACCCTTTCCCCTGCAGGCCGCATCTACCCATGGCTGTGTACAAACTTTCTGCGCGGGTGTGATCACGTTCTCATCAGACCCACCCACAGGCCTCTTACGTGAATCACCACTTTAATCCATAGCCACATTTTCCAACTGTTCACCCTGCCTGTGAACCACAGCCACCACATCCTGCACCACCAGGTTAGATTCCCTGTCAAGTGATGTAAACCCACCCTCCCCAGGCAGCTCCACATGCCCATCACCAGGCTCTAAAGGGGACTCTTCTCTGGGTGTGCCAAGAAAATCTCTGAGGGCATCTTGCAAAATATGGGGCAAGTCCCCCTGTAAAATCCCCCCATCCACAGGTGCAATCCCCCCCTCCAGCTGTTCTACACCCGAGCCTGCAGGCAGTGTCTCACAGGTGCAGCCAGTCCCATCCACCTCATCACTCCACCTTTTACTCTGTCCCACACTTGGTGGTACTGGCACCACACTCTCTGTCTTGTCAACCTCCTTGTCATCCATTCGTTCTTCCTGATGATGGTCAGTCCTCCTCCCACAAGCAGCTGCAACATGATCGTACGCCCCACAGTCTGCAGGTTCGTTGCTGACCGGCATATGTGACATAGACATTTTAAGGGAATATGACCCTTCCTGCAATCCTGCGTAAAAGCTGTCGGTCCATTTGCCCATCACAGCCGTATGAACCACTCCAAATTGTTGGAACGCCTCTCGAATATCCTCATCAATAACTTCAAATGGCATGTTTCGGACTCGAATGAAGGTATAATATCGAGATACATCTCTCAAGCATACCTCCAGGCCAGCGTTGATCACCATTGGTTTGTCCTGAAAGCCGTCAATGATCCTCTCATATGCCGCTGTCGTAGCAAACTTGATGAAGATGCGGTGCACCCCATTCAGCGATATGCCTCGTAATTCCTCAGTTCCAATGCCATAAGCATCACGGATAATCGCAGGCAACAAAACATTTGAGTTATCCGGGTACACTGCTCCCTTCAACACCTCAACACACACGGTCTTGATCCTCCTCCTTCCACCAGCCGTCATATTGCTGAAAATCAGTAACTCTCTCGTTGGCCACCAGGAGTCAGCAACAAGAGAACCACTCAGTGCGAGGTCCAGGCGGCGAATGTAGCATTTACTGGGAGAATGATGCCATGGTATGGAACATACAGGTCCAAAAATTATATGCGTCACCACTGCTTTTATATTTTTTTTTCTTGTATCATAACTATTTTAAATATTTCAAAGTTTATAAATGTACATAATTATTATGCGTGTTTTTTAAATAAAAAAATAGCTATGTTAATATTGTTAGATTTCATTTAAAAAATAGAAATCACAAAAATAGAAATGAAGCATAGAAGGGTATTAGGGGACATACAGCGTACAGGTGCAGCAGTGCTGGTGCCGAAGCGGGCACCGTGTGTGTACATTAACGATTATAGAGTGCTCACACTAATGTGTTGTGATTATAAGATCTATGCAAAAATATTAGGGAATCGTATGAAGAGTGTGGTAGGCAGGGTGATAGATGAGGGGTCAGTATGGGATTCCGGGCAAATCAATGTATGAGGGCCACGGGCGTATCAGGGATTTCATTGACTGGAATCGGGTGGAAGAGAGGCTGGGGTTTTAGCAATAGATTGGAGGGCCGCATATGATAGGGTTCACCGTGAGGCATTGTGGAGATTCATGAGATGGCAGGAGTTCGGGGGTGAAGTGGTGGCATCTGCATGATCGGTATACGAGGGAGGACATGTGTGTGTGCAGGTGAATGGGTTTTTAGGGAGGCATATTGCAATGGCAAGGGGATTGAGACAGGGGTGTCCTATATCACAGTTGTTGTTTGCCTGTGTTCAGGATCCTCTCTATAGGGAGATAAGGAGATGTCTTGAGGGAAATGTGTTGGTCAATAGGGTAAGGGGGGTGGGTATCGTGGGATATGTGGATGATACCACGGTTTTAGTTAGGGATAGGCGGGATTTAGGGGCAGTGGGGAGGGTGGTGGGGGTTTTCAGTTTCACATTAGGTATGAAAATAAATGAAGAGAAATCGTTGTACATGGAGGTGGGGAAGAGGGTGGGGATGGTAGTTGTGGTAGTGGGGAAACTTGTGGATAGGTTGAAAATTTGCAGTGTGGTATACATGCGGGTGTGTGAGGAGGCGCGGGTGGTGAATTCGAAGAGGGTAATGGATGGGGTATTGAGCCAATTGTCAAGTATGAGATCGGCGAATTTAACTTTACATCAGAGGGCGATAGTGGTTAATGTATTGATCTATAGTAAACTGTGGCATGTTGGAACAGTATATCCACTGTTGGGTTGTGATGTGCGTCGGTTACTGGGAAGAATAATGCATTTTATATGGAGTTCAAACTGTGAGTGGTTAAGTAGGGAGGTGGTCTCGCTCCCCATTGCCAGGGGGGGGAGGCTGGGGCTTATTTTTTTGCATCGATGGTTAAAAAGCGTGTATGTGAAGAGGTGTTATATGAGGGAAAGAGGGAGGGGAGAGGGCTGGCTGAGGAGGAGGGTTCATGAGGATATAGGTTGATGGTGGAAGGGTAAGGAGTTAAAGGACTGCGAGGGGATGGTGCGATTTATGTTAGGGGTTCAGGACCTGGGGAAGGTGAGGCTTGCGGTGTTGGATGGGGTGGGAATGGGAAGGGTGGTGGCTGTGGTAGAGAGTGTATACCCTATGTATGCTTGGGGTGTAGTGTGGGGATTGTTGAGGGAAGCCAGGATTGATCCGAGGGTGCTGGAGGTAGTTTATAAGTTTCTGCATGGCATACTTCCATCTGGGGCATTGTTGCATTGTTGCATTGTGTGGGGAGGAAGCGACTGCTTATCATGTAGTGTATTTTTGAGATGGTTTGGGGACGGTGAGGGAGTGGTTTAGTCATATGTTAGGATCGCTGGGTGGTTCATTTCGGTGCTGAGGGCTTTAAGTTTGGATGTGAGTGGTATGGATAAGCAGATCCAAAGGGCGGTAGTGTATTTGGTCACTAATTTCATTTATTATTCATGGGTGATGCGACAGGTGGGGGCTGCTGAGCGCATTAAGGTCATGATAGCAGGGTTTTATAGGACTAAGTGCTGTACTAAAGAGATCATGGGGGGGAATGGGAGGTGGATCTTCCGGAGGGTTATAGGAACCTCACAGTGTGGGGTTAAAGGGAGCACAAGGTAAGGGGTAGCGATGGACTGGTTTTCCGTATATACGGGAGGGGGGGGTAATTGTGAGGCGGATAGAGGTGTGAACAGATATGGTAAAATTCATGGATAGTGTGTGTAATAGGGGTGTTTTGTCAATAGTTGTGTGTTGGTGTGTATATACGGTGTGTGAGGGATCTGTGTTAAGTTACATGATGGGGTTGCCATCTGACAGGTCTGGAGAAGGGTCATGGGGGGGTCCTTATGGTGCGGCATGCCCCGGGGGGGGGGGTAGGGGATCAGGTATGTGTTGTGGGACGTGTTAATCATTAGAGATGTTTCACCTCATTTAACTAAGGGTGTTTCTAATGTTTTGACATTGCAATCCACATGGTGTGGGAAAAGATTGTTTATCTATGTTTTAGTGGTAAAGTTCTTTGATATGTATTGAGAGGTTGTTCTTGGATATGTATCGATAGGTTGTGTATATTGTACATTGCATTTCTTTATATATGAACGCCGGTGATTTGTGGCGTTTTGTTGTTTGTGAACATGCGATAGTTCGGGTAGGACATGTTACATATATTATGTGTTTAATATTATATAATGTGTATGCTTCTTCTGTTCTAACATGTATGCTCATATTGTTTGGGAGATTGTAGTATGTGTGTGTCCTACTGGATAATTTGATGTTCTTGGATATGTATTATTATGCTATGTATGTTGTACCCTGTTTTAATAAAATAAAAAAATAAAATTATTATAATCATGGGGAGCGCTAAATCCATAGGATTATACAGTGCATGTGGGGAGGGGATGGAAGGTATTCAGGCTCAATTCAGGGAACTGGAGCACAGATACAATTCCCTAGATCAAGAGACCCCTCACCAGCGTCTAGGCACCACCCTTCAGTGGTCTCTCTTTCACAGTTCCTCGTGGAGGAAACATCTTTATCTCTGCTTTGTCTGGGAGAAAGCTGTTCTTCATAGCTAGTGTTTTTTAGACTCAGTTTTTGGTAGACCAAGTCTCCATTGGTGAGCCGTGACATACATCTCATAACTCCGTGCATCTCAGTTCACAGAACATTATTTAGACTTAGTGATATTTTACGTTTCTAGATATTGTGTCGCGAGACACTATATCTCTGGCACATTCCATGCGCAGCCTTCTTACTGTGCGGACGTGGTGCTCTGCCTCTTGGTGGCAAGTGGTTGCACTTATATTTTCCACAACATGGAGGCATCAGGCAGACGCCGTATAAACACTGTGTGTGTCTATGATGTTGCAACGAATCCTACAGGATATTTATCATATAGACATCGGAGACCTGTATGGAGTTGCATTAAATTGAATGAGCAGGGTGTTTATCAAGTTGTCATCGACCCAGGAGTATGAGCGCTTGGTTGATACCTATCAAGATCAGGTCTATACAGTTAACAGTGGTATGGAGGTTCGACTGAGGGACGTTTCGCGCTCTTATATGTGGATTAGTATGCATAACGTCCCACTTGAAGTGGACTCGGTTGATTTGATGGACGTCTTCAAAGATTTCAGCATTGTCCATGCAGTGAATGAGGGCAAATGCCGAGAGGGGCCCTTTGAGGGCCTCCTGGAAGGCTCTTACTTACTGAAAATGACCATCAGGCATCCTATCCCATCGTACGTTGTAATACCGGAATTCAGGACACAAGTGTATGTCACATATGCAAGGCAAAGGAGGATGTGTTGTACATGTGCAGCATATGATTATGTGGCGGCGGAGTGTCCTCGGAATGCACAACAGCGTGCAGTGCCACTGGTGGACAGTGACCTGCTCATGGTCCTAAGACATGGAGTGACATAGTAGAGAATAGCATGGATACCTGTTGTATGCTACCTGTGGATCAACCCCAGGTGAAAGTGGTGGAGGACATTCCAGTGGTGGTTAGCCCTTGCCTGTCCTTGGAGGATGTCCTGGGGATACTTAATGAGGCAGGTAGCCCTGTGGCTAAGGAGAGTATGGAGTGTGGGGAAGTGATGGGCGCAGGTGAAAATGGCATTAACGAGAAGGTGAATGTAATTGTAAGGGCGGATGTGCATGAGTGTGCAAAAGGTCAAAATGTTGACAGTGAGAATGGTATGGATATTGCGAGTGAATCACAGAAAAGGTATGTAGCCTCTTCGGACGGGGAGGACATTTTAACACCAGCACAGAGGTCTTGTAAAAAACCCTTTGTGGTTGCGTCACAGAAGGGGAAAGGAGGGGCTGCCTTTAAAGGACGAGTAAAAGGGGTAAAGGGAGGGAGGTGTGGGGCTATAGTAGGGGAACTGGGAACCCCAGTGGTGACGCAGCCACAAAGAACAAGAGGCAAACCCACAATAGTTTTTTTCAGGTGTTTAACTATCAATGTTAATGGAATGAGGGCTGAAATTAAGAGGAAGTAGGTAGGGGTGACCTTATGATGCTTTGGAATACAAGTGGATTTTCTGCAAGAAAACACCTTTAGGATTGGTAGAGATCTGCGTGTGGAGGGGTATGATGTGTTTGCTGGTTCGGCTACAAGATTAAAGGGTGGGGTTGCAATAGTCATACAGGTGTCAAGCCCTTTTCAGTTGATGGCTTGGGAGGAGAGTGGGGTTGGCAGGATAATAAGGGTAGATGGGAAATGGGGTGGTATAAGGGTTAGCTTTGTTGGTGTATACATGCTGGCAGAGTTTAATAGAAAAATTAAGGAAGATTTTGTGAATGAACATCTTGTGTATGCTTTGCGGGGGCTACCCAGAGTGGTGGTGGTTGTTGGGGGGGGGATTTTAACTGTATCATTAGGGGTAGGGATGCAAAACCTCGGGGAGCTGGGTGTTTGTTGGGAGTATTGAGAGATGTGTTGAATGGAGTGGGTTTAAAGGATGTAGTGAGGGGGGATATGGTGGAGAATACTTTCTTTAGATGCAATTATGCTGCTAGACTGGATAGGATCTATATAATAGATCAGGTTAGGGTAGGGGGATTCATATCACAGATGTGGGATTTTCGGATCATAGAGGAGTTATGGTGGATGTAACATGGGAAGGGATGGTAAAATGGTTTAAGGGGTATTGTAAATTAAATGGTAAATTGTGGTGTGTGGAGGGCCAACGAGAATCTTTTGTACATTGGTGGAGGGAAATTTGGGGCAGGGGAAAAAACTAAGGGGTGTTGGTGAGGCTTTTTTGCATTGGTGGGAAAAGGTAGCAAAGGAGGGAATTCAGGGATTATATAGGAGGTTGGGCAGGGAAGAGGTGTGCTGGTCTTATGGATTGCAGAAGTACATGGAGGGATTATTGGGTTAGTGTTATGAAAGACAGGGAATGTCTGCTTTGAGGGAAATTCGAGTTTTAAAGGATAAGTTGTGTAGTATTCAGAACGAGCGTTTTGATGCCTGTCGTGTGCAGACAGGGATAGATGATGTTTTATGGCGAGATAGGCCATCAAAATACATGTTAAATAAGTGCAGGAAAAAGAGGGAAGGAATGACAATTTCTTGTGTGGAAGTAGGGGAGGTTATGGGTGGATATGTGAGGGGGCAAAGATTATGTAATACCAAGGCGATAAGCATATATGCGGATAAATGGTTTACGAATTATTGGGGTTGTGGACAGGTGAGTGTGCCTGAGAGGGACATCATACTGGAAGGGATAGTGGAGAGGGTGGGGGATAGGGATAGACCACGCATGGAAGAATCTGTTAATGAAGAGTAAGTATGGGAGGCTGTGAATGGTTTAAATGAAGGAAAGACACCGGCATTATATGGCATAATTAATGAATTTTATAAGGTACATTGGGAGGCTATAAAGGAATGCTTAGTGTTATTGTTCAATATTATGAAAGGGGAGGGTCGTATAGGGATAGATCAAGGTACTGGGGTGGTGGTTTTGGTTCGGAAATGGGGTAAGAGCGAAACCATGGATAATTTTCGGCCAATGGAGTTAATGAATGCTGTTTACAAAATTTTTGCTAAGTTATTGGCAAATAGATTGAAAAAAGTGTTGGGTGGGGTCATAGAGCAGGGACAGTGTGGAATACCGGAGAGAAGCATGATACAAGGACATGAATGCATCAGAGATTTTATGAAGGATGGTACTGAGGGAGGGGTCTTTGCGATTGATTGGCAAAAGCGTATGATAGTGTAGAAAGGGGGAAATGTATGAGATCATGAGGCGACAGGGTTTTGGGGAGGATGTAGTGGGATGGGTAGAGACTGTGTATAGGGAGGCGGGTGTGAAAGTAAGAGTGAATGGTAGAATGGGTGAAAGGATCATTATGGAAAGAGGATTGTGACAGGGATGTCCACTGTCACAGTGTTTATTTGCGTGTTTGCAGGATCCGTTCTATAGACTGGTAAGGGTAGGAGTAGCGGGTGGGGGAAATGAACATATGGGTAATAAAGGTGTGGTGCAAAGAATTATAGGGTATGTAGATGACACGACTGTGCTTGTAAGTAGTGGGGAGGGTTTAAGTACTGTTAGCCGCATAATTGAAGTGTTTGGTGGGGCTCCTGGTATGAGAGTTAATAGTGCCAAATCAAAGTTATTGTAGGTGAGTGGATGGGTGGGGTGGGGGGGTATGGGGAAAGGGCATGGGTGGATGATAGTTAATGAAAATAAGATATGTGGGGTAACATATTTAAATACTGTGAGTTATTCCCGTCGAGTTAATTCAGAGAACGTAGAGCAAAAGGCATTAAGTAGGCTGAAAGTGTGGAGGCCGGGAGATCTTACGTTGCAGCGAAGAGTAGTGGCAGTCAACACACTAGTGTATAGTAAACTTTGGCACGTGGCAGTGGTTTTCCCATTATTGCAATCAGACATTAGCAAACTTGAGGTGAGAGTCATGAGATACATTTGGGTGTATGGTCGGCTGTGGCTGCGGAAGGCAATAGTTAGGAACAGGGTGGATAGGGGTGGACTGGGGCTTATTGGGTTGGAGCGACTTTTATTTAGCTTGTATATTAAAAGAATTGTTGTATGTTGGGGTGGCATGGAAGTGGGGAGAGTAGGTAGGATGGCAATAGATCTGGGTAGATGGTGGGGAGGGAGGGATTTAAGGTTGGGTTGGGGTACTTTGCAGCAAATGATGGTAGTGAAGAAATTTCATAGATGGAATGCAAGTGAGATTGAAATAATGGGATGGGGTATGAATGTTATTGAGGGTACAAGTGAATATTCTATGTATGATTGGCTTCATGTTTGGAAAGGGTTTAAAGGATTAAAGTTGAGATCGAGGGATAGGGAATTAATGTATTGGTTCTTGCATGGGGTGGTTGCATTGAAGGCGGTTTTATTCAATATGGGCATCATAAGGGATGGAAGATGTGAAAGGTGTGGTCATCAGGAGACTGGAATGCATGCAATATATTTTTGTGAAAGTTTGGGGCCAGTGAGGGAATGGATGGGTGTTTTTTTGTGAAGGATGGGAGGGGGAGGGATAAGGGTCTTAAGGGCCATAAGTTTGGATTTGGGTGGAGTTGGGCAGAGTGTGAGAAGGACTTTAATGTATGTAATGGTTGATTTTGTGTGTGAGTCATGGCAGGTAAGGAAGGTGGGGGCATGGGAATGCATTAAGGCAATAGCTGCAACTATGATTAGACAAAATATAGGAATAGGTGGGTGTATGGGAGAAGGTATGAAGACTTGTTCTCTAGTGAGTACAGAGAGATGAATTTGCAAGTGTTATTGGGTGGATAAGTGGGATGCAGGAAATGGCTTGATTCCTGGGGGGGATGGGTTCATCATGTTTACATGTAATGTCAGTGGGAGGATTATTGAGGGACGGGATGTAAAAGTGAGAGGTACTGTATGTGTGCAAGTGATTTTTGTGGGGATAGGGGGAGCGAGGATGGGGCTGACGGATGACGTTTTGCTTTATTGAGGGGTTGACTTCTTTGGACATTAGAATAGGATTAGATGTGCAAGTCGGGAATGTATGAACTTTAAAGAAGGTTTGTGAGACTATAGGACTATTAATTTAGGGGATAATTGTGGGTTTGCCTGGATTTTGGCCACTGTGGAGGCAGCAGAAGTGGTGCTGTGCACAGGTACTCCGCTATAAGGAATTTTATGTGATCAGTGATCAATGTTGTACAAGTAGAAGTCAGTAACATTTGTGCTAAGATGGATTGCAGGTGAGTGTGAATGAGAGGTGAGTGGCGTGCTTGGTGAACGGTGATGGGTGAGAATGAGGACTGAGTGGCGTGCTTGGTGAACGGTGATGGGTGAGAATGAAGAGTGAGTGGCGTGCTTGGTGAACGGTGATGGGTGTGAATGAGGGGTGAGTGGCGTGCTTGGTGAACGGTGATGGGTGAGAATGAAGAGTGAGTGGCGTGCTTGGTGAACGGTGATGGGTGTGAATGAGGGGTGAGTGGCGTGCTTGGTGAACGGTGATGGGTGTGAATGAGGGGTGAGTGGCGTGCTTGGTGAACGTGATGGGTGTGAATGAGGGTGAGTTGCGTGCTTGGTGAACGGTGATGGGTGTGAATGAGGGGTGAGTGGGTGCTTGGTGAACGGTGATGGGTGAGAATGAGGAGTGAGTGGCGTGCTTGGTGAACGGTGATGGGTGTGAATGAGGGTGAGTGGCGTGCTTGGTGAACGGTGATGGGTGTGAATGAGGGGTGAGTGGCGTGCTTGGTGAACGGTGATGGGTGAGAATGAGGGGTGAGTGGCGTGCTTGGTGAACGGTGATGGGTGAGAATGAGGGGTGAGTGGCGTGCTTGGTGAACGGTGATGGGTGAGAATGAGGGGTGAGTGGCGTGCTTGGTGAACGGTGATGGGTTATTGGAAAAGCGCTTGAGTCTGGAGCCCAGGTAACAAGGACACATTCATTATTATTGTAGTAACGTTGTATGTTACCTGAGATATATTATTAAAGTGTACTTACTAATATGTGTAATTTTTCTTGTGTTGAGAGAACGCCAGTGGCGCTTGAGAGTTAAAACAAAGCCAGTGGCGCTGAGAGTTAAAACAAAGCCAGTAAGCATATACAGGTTTGCATTCATATATCTGAAACGTTTTCAACGTGTTATAGATTGTGGTTTCCTTTATTTTTTATTATTGTGCGTCATGCACAATAATCGTTAGGATATATTCCATGTACTTAAATGCGTATATACATGTCATTCAAAGGACGATCATGTGCTTACATGAATTGTAATTAGGATGGCAAATTCAAGATGACAGTATTATTGGTTGATAGTAGTGTGCGTATGTATGTATAATTGTTTTTTCCCGATGGGGTATATTCATTTTGAATTTTTGGATGGCTGTTAGTTTTACTTTTTTACAACAAAGTATTGTATGGCTAAGGTTTGGAGTTTGGCCGGATTTTTATGTACAATTACTTAATTGATAAGCAGCCAGGATATGAGTTTCAGCTTGTGTATTATGGTGAGATAATACATTTGAGGGTAATTAAATATATAATGTGCTTCAATTCTAATTATGTATAATTATGGTATAGTAATTATGTGATATGATGAAATTGTGAATTAAGCATTTGTATTTTTTTAAATAAAAAATATAAAAAAATATCTCTGGTTCTGAGTTCAACTCTCGACCTACAATGTTTTGACATCTATAACAACAATAACAATAATAATAATAATAATAATAATAATAATAATAATAATAATAATAATAATAATATCTTTATTTCTGTTAGTAGTTAGACTGTTGGGTTTAGTCCTGACTCTTTCTCTTCTCCCTTCAGCTCTTCCTCTCACCGGCTATTCTTCTTCTGTCCCCACTTCCCCCTCGCCCCTAGTGGGTCCTTACCTGAGAGTCTGAACTGAACTTTATTTCTACAAGTACATGTACAAGATATACAGGAGTAGCTGACATCAATGACATGCTACTATATAGAAAGCCGCTTGTTATGATGAACATTTCGGGCAAATTAAGTCAGTTTTGTCCCAGGATGCGACCCCCACCAGTCGACTAATACCCAGGTACCCATTTTATACCGAAGGTGAACATGGACAGGAGGTGTCTTATGGAAACACGTTCTAATTTTATCCAGCCATACTGGGGATTCGAACTCTAGACCTCAGTGTGTGAGCTGAGTGCACTAGCGATTGAGCTACGGGACACTGATATAGTCGGAAAATTTTAATTGCTGAACTCAGTTTCAGTAACAAGGGAGTTTACTGTTTTCAGGGAGGAGTTGTTGATGGTCTCCCAGCTAGGGTGGCTTTTGGTGTCCTTGATTCCGTGCCTGATACTGCTGCTGCTTCGAGCATTTCTGCTGTTTGGTGAATGGGTCGTCGTATTGTTGAGGCAAGCTGTTTGACTGCTTCGATGATCCAGAAGTTGACTTGTCTAAGGATGTGCTGTTGTCTGTCACATTTCTAAGTCGAGTCAGTCTAACACTAATATTTTACTCTTGTACACTTACTCGCCTATTTTACTCTTGTACACTTACTCGCCTATTTTACTCTTGTACACTTACTCGCTTATTTTACTCTTGTACACTTGCCTATTTTACTCTTGTACACTTACTTGCCTATTTTACTCTTGTACACTTACTCGCCTATTTTACTCTTGTACACTTACTCGCCTATTTTACTCTTGTACACTTACTCGCTTATTTTACTCTTGTAATACTCGTTTTTTTACTCTTGTACACTTGCCTATTTTACCTTGAACTTACCTATTTACTCTTGTACACTTACTCGCTTATTTTACTCTTGTACATTTACTCGCCTAACATGACTCATGAAATCGTAATGACACGATTGCAAACAAACCATACCACGGGTTCGAACCCCACCCGTGGGTATCTTCACCTAGCTGATGTCGCATTCTGCAACAGTGGATGCAGGATGTCATTTGTCCTTCTAAGACATCTATCATCAATAAGGAGGCATCCATTTTCGATTCTGAGACACAACTTTCATCCAGGGGTGAGATCCAGGAAGTCATTTCTCGTCCTGAGACATCCCTTTTATTCGTGTGGAACCAGGATGATGTCATTTTTGATCCTGAGATATCCCTCTTATCAATGGGTGGTGATTCATTTCTGATCCTGAGACACACCTCTCATCGGTAGTTGTTGATCCATTTCTAACCCTGAGACACATTTCTCATCAGTTGATGTTGATCCATATCTGATCCAGAGACACCTCTCATCAGTAGATGTTGATCCATTTCCGATCCTGAGATACTCCTCTCATCTATGTGAGGGGATCCAGGATATCTGTGTAATTCTTTGATCCCGAGAGACACCTTAATTGGCTGTAGTTGGCATAGTAACTTCTTTTCTAGATAATAACGACTATTCAACATTTGCACTAAACTAACGATATATGTTTACTAAACACGTTTCAAAGTTTTGACTTTTTAGCCTTATTATACACAATGGTTATATAATAAAATTAGAGTACTTGTACGCTAAAATACAGCTCATCATCTTATCCAACTGTTGGAATTCCTACCTTTTTTAAAGAGACGATTTTTTTCATATTGATTTTTATGCAAGTACCCATATTTACATTATTAATTTTTAGGTTAGGTTAGGTTTAATTAGGTCATTGTTGTCAAACCACAAAGTTACTCAGGCAGGCAACAACACAACAAAAATGACTCGACCCATAGGTGATTCTCGTTTTCTGTTCCTCTCTCTTGAGCTCTTTTCACTTTCTGGATAGTCATTATTTATCATTTTGTTTACCAGTCAACAGTCCAACCTAACTTTATGTAACGTTTTTAAAGTTGGTTGGTAGGCCACCCAGCTCACATACTGAGTGTCCGGGGTTCGATCCCCGGCCCGTCGAAACATCGGGCATTTTTTCTTACACCTACTGCCACTGTTCACCTAGCTGTAAGTAGGTACCTACGTATTAGCCAACTATTGTGGGCCGCATCCTGGGGGTGATAGTATACCTTAGATTGGGCTGGGCTTTGGTATGAGCTGAGGAAGGATAACATCTCAACCTGCAAAATTAATTTGAGTAAAAAAAAAATAAGAACTTTGATGTTATTATAGAAGTAAAAAAAATCATGTGACAAATGAATTTAAAAATACATAGTATGTGGTGCTAAATATCGAACAGAGTTCGAATCACATGACTGCAATTTATCTGTAGAATAAGACTGAATAGCATAAGACATAGGAGTTTTTTAATACATAAATATTTTAAATACAAAATTATAAGGAAGAAAATAGCATTATTATTTAATTCAAATTTTCTCCTACACAAGATGACGTTTTTGTGCTAGTAATAGTAACAATTCCATCTGCAATCATATTTCGGGGGAAGACGAGCGCCTCAATTGAAAATCCCAATTGGAACCATGATTGAATTACTCTACTCCATTACTGGCGGGAATTCGTTTAACCCTGAGAGTAAGTGGAGCTTCTGATTTGGTGGGTGACGAAATAGAAATTCATGATGATATCACGAATAATTTCAATAGTGATTTTTAGAAAATAGATTTGTACGGAATATCCGTTCCAATGTCCCCGAAGGTAAACAATCAAGTGGTTGCCTAAATTTTATTTTCCAGTTTTTCTGAGAACAACTTTTCGATTTTATTTCTCTTATAACTCGAGAACATCTTAGCCAATCAACTTCAAATTTTCAACTGTTGTGTAGGATACCGAGGACAATATTCTTAAAACAATTGGCAAATTAAATTAAACTATGATCAAGATTGCTGAATCCATTCTCAGCAACGTAGTATGTCTCAGAAACTTAGCATGTCTCAGAAACTTAGTATGTCTCAGCAACTTAGTATGTCTCAGCAACTTAGTATGTCTCAGATAACTTTCAAAACCCTACTTAGTGTAGCTTCAGATACACAATAAAGGTGTCTAAAAATTTGACAACAGCGGTGAGTGAAATTCAAATGTATAGATGCTGATTTGACCATTACATGTGTCAAATAGTGTGCCTTTTTAACTCTATCATGTTAAATATGTGTCAGTTTCCGTTTCCTCAATGACATCAGTTTGTAATGGTTGGTTTATATTATGGCCAGAATAATACCTAGTAAGTTTCTTTTACATGAGAGTAATTTTGTTAATAGAGTAATATAGAAAAAACACACCTATATTCTACGATATTCCTGGAGAATAATTTATTTGAACGGTTTCAAATTTGCACAACTGGCGTGGTTTCCGGAACATAAAGTTCAAACTTCCTTTGGGTGGCATAAGTCCCAGTTTACATTAGCTTGTTTCTTCTAGGGACGTTGAGTACAGTATCGTTCGCTAGGCCAGAACATGCAGGAGGCGAAGGAAATAACTGAAGACCGTGCTTGAGACTCACTGGTGAGCCTGGCGTTAGGAGACACATGTATCATAATACACCACGTTAGGGAACAATATGAGACATCTGTTGCTGCCGGATTTGGGTTGGGAAACTGCCAGTTTGCTTTGGAATCCTAGTGATTGCGATATTTCTTTGGAAATAATAAAAAAGCACCATACCGTGATTGGTACAATTCACAAATAACCCGAACACAGGAGAAGAAAACTTATGACGACGTTTTAATGCTACATGGACCATTAATTAGTCACATAAAAGCACGGTAGGAAGGGAGCCAGTATGTATACGATAGGGAAGTAGTATGAAGGTAGAAGTAGTGGTAGAAGTGGTGGAAGTAATAGTAGTTGTAGTAGAACTAAGTTCAGTAGTTCAGAGATGGTAATATAGTACTAGATGAAGTATAGGGACACAAGAGTCAGAGATTGGAATGTTAGCGAGACAATAGGAGTTGTAGTAGTAGTTGTAATAGTAATAGTAGTAGTAACAGTAGTAGTAATAGTAGTAGTAGTAGTTGTAGTAATAATAGTAGAAGTAGTAGTAGTAGTAGCAGTAGTAGTTATAGTAGTAGTAGTATAATGGAGGAAATCTAAGGAGAAGATAAAAAAGAAGACAAAATAACGCAGGAGGAGAGCTAATGGCCCACCAGGGTGAGGTCTTCCTTTCTCATAACATTGGCAATGTAATGAGAAAGAACGAAGTCTACAGAGACAATGCCAGGACTAAGATTCATATTAGGAAAGATGTGTATAAGGGATGCTCAACGTGAGAGAAAAGAACATTAATAGTGTCTGCAAATCTAACACTTGTTTTTATGTTCTTTATGCCTATCGGAAAGAGATCGGCCAGTTTCTCCAAAGTATTGGAGAGAACAAGAGGAGCAGGAATTGGAGTATCAGTAGCAGGAGGAGAGGTATGATCTAGATTACTACAAATTGTGGTAGCTAGGCGAAAATTAAGTTTGATGTCTAAGAAACGGAGAGAGTTGATTTGAGAGACTGGAAATAAAGGGAGGCAGAGAACAGATTTAACTGGAGTAGAGAGTTTGGGAGCGAAGAAAGTCCGTTTAGCTTGTGAGAAGCTCATGAGAAGCACATGCCACTGTGCATAAACTTGCAATAAATGAAAAGTTTACAGCTGAGCGATGGATGTGTACATTAAGGAACGGAAGCAAAGAGTTAGATTACAATTCAGCTTTGTACTTCATGGAAGTAGAAATATTGTTAAGTGCATCGATAAATGGTTGGAAGACTAGAGTCATGGATCCTTCATTACGGTAGACACCTTGTTGGACTGCAAGCAATGTTTTACTAATGACTCAAGCATTGTCTACGGCTATTTCATTCTCCTCCTGTATGTTCTGTCTTCTTGATCCATATTATAATCAATGCCCCTCTAAGAACAAACCGAAAGTTTATTTATATAAATAAATCCCTCGGTAGGATTCAAACCCTGACCATGAAGCGATGCCATCAGCAGCCAGACGCCTTAAACCACTCACTTACAGATGCCACAAATGATAGGTGGCCTGCCACACCAGTGTGATTGAAAACTGGATCAGCTATTCTTTTCTCCTTCTGTATATTCTGGCTTCAAGAAGGATACAGAAACACGCAAAAGAATATGCAAAGTAATACAGCAGCCAGCAGGACTGGAACCCTGATCGACAACTCTAGCTGCCAGTTTTAAGCCTTAAACCACTCAGCTAGAGATGCCTCATAACATTAGAAGGCTTGCTGCACTTCAAGCCGTATTTCTCCTAATAAAAGGCACATCAGTTTGCCTCAATAATGGTCTCCAGCTGTTTCATTCTCCTGTATGTTCTGGCCTCACGATAGATACTATTCTCATACCCATAACTCAAACACACAAAAGTATATACAAAGAAAAATCGCATAAAGCAAGATTCGAACCCAAATCGACAGCTCTCAATGATTGTAGCTAACTCTGAACCTGACGTCTTAAATGATTCAGCTACAGATGCTTAATACTGTTAAGTAGCTTACTTGACATCAACTAATTTTTCTCCTAACACCAGACACACCAATAAACCTCAAGTATCGTCTTCAGCTATTTCATTCTCCTAATGAATGTTCTAACTTCAGAAACAAACGAAATAATGTAGGATTCGAAACCATATAGGAAACTTTTCACAACTGCAGCTAGATTCCAACTTGATGCCTAAAGCTGTTCAGCTATAGGTATTTCATAACGTTAGACAGCTTGCTGGATGGCAAGCTTTGTTTCTCATTATGCTGGACAAACCAGTGAGTCTCCAGCATGGTTTCCAGCTATTTTGTCCTTATGTGTATTCTCGCCTCACAAGCCTTGATTTACTCAATGCCCCTTACTGAAACATTCGAAAGAATATATATATATATATATATATATATATATATATATATATATATGCAAAAAATTATTGCAGTCAGAAGGCTTCAAACCCAAATCAGCAGCTTTCCACGAGTGATTGTAGTTGCACCTTTGACACCTTAAAAGGACGAAGATGCAGATGCCACTTAATGTTAGGTAGCTTGCTGCCCTGCAAGCATGTTATTTCTAAGGCAAGCACGACATTCTCAAACAGTACATTCACACATTTATTCATTCTCATACAATATCTTCTGGCCTCTGGCCTTTACAGAAACACAAAAAAAGTATGTGAAAAGTAATTTCGCAGACAGCAGGAATCAAACCCATATTGGCAAATCTCCAAGAGTGTCGCTAGCTTCCAGTGTGATACATTAAACCACCGAGCTGCAGATGCCTCATAATGTTAGGTAGCTTGAAATGTTTCTCTTAATTCAGGATACACCAGTGAATCTCAGTCATCATTTCCGGTCTTACGAATGGAACATTCGTAAGACCGGATTGTTTCTGCCAATCGCAGAAACAATCGAAACAAAGTGCAAAGAAATATTGCAGTCATCATGATTCAAACCCAGAATGGCAGCTTTCTACTACTTTGGCTAGCTGCCACCCTAACGCCTTAAACTAATGAGCTATAGATGTCTCATTATTATTAGTAGTTTGCATAGCTGCCAGTCATGGTTCTCCTAATGCCGTGCACACCAGTGAGCCTCAAGCATGATCTCCAGTAAATTTGTATGTTCCCGCGTATTACAAAAACAAGCGCGAAAGAATATGCAAATAAGTGTCGCAGCCAGCAGCATATAATACGGATAGAAATATCGCAGGCAGCAGGACTCGAACCCATACAGGCTGCTCTCCACGAGGGTAGCTAGCTGCCTATCTAATGCATAAAACCACGGAGATACAGGTGCCTCATAATGTTAGGTTGCAGACTGAACTGTAAGCAATGTTCTTCCAGCATATTCTGGCCACACAAAGCATACTGTTCTCATTGCCCCATGCAGAAGCAATCAAAGTATATGCAAAGAAATATCGCAGCAACCAGGATTCGAACCCAGATCAGCAACACTTCACGAGTGCCATTCTAACATCTCAAACCACTCAGCCACAGATGTATCATAAAATTATGCAGCTTGCTGGAGTGCAAGCTACGTTTATCCTAGCACCAAACTAACCAGTGAGCCTAAAACAATGCCCATTACAAAAAATAAGGGGAAGCATATACAAAGAAATATCTCAGTCAGCAGGATTCGAACATGGATCGCAGATCTCCACAACTGAAGCTGAAGCTAGCTGCCAGCCTGATGGCTTAAACCACTCTTCTATGAATCCTCATAACATTATTTAGCTTGATGGACTGCAAGCCATGTTTCTCTAATGCCGGGCACTCCAATGAACCTCAAACATGGTCTACAGCTATTTAATTCTCTCCTTTATGTTATGACCTCACAAACAACTCAATACCCAATGCCCTTGGCAAAGGAAGAGAAATATTTCAGCCAGAGAATTCGAATTCAGTTCGGCAGCTCTTGACGAGTGCAGCTTCCTGCAAGCCTTGGACCACTCAGCCACAGATGCCTCATAACGTTAAATAACTTGCTGAACTACAAGTCATGTTTCTCCTAACAACAATTTCACCAGAGCGATTCAACATGGTTTCAGCTATTTCCTTCTCTCTCTGTTAATTCTGGCCCCATAAGACGATGCTTCAGGGTCGTTGGTGTTCTCGATGTAAGGAGAAACATGACTTGCAGTCAAGCGATATTCTTAATATTTTGAGGCGTCTGTTGCTCAGTGGTCTAAAGCGACAGTTTGGTAGTTAGCTACACTCCTGGAGAGCTTCCGATCTGGGTTCAAATTCTAATTTCTGTGATAACTTTTTGAATGTTCATTCGCTTGTTTCTATGACTATGATAACGTTTGTGAGGCCAGCAGATACAGGAAGAGAATTAAAAAAATAGCTGGAGATCATACTTGAGCCTTACTGATGTGCCCTGCATTAGGACAAATATGACTGGCAGCCCTGCATTAGGACAAATATGACTGGCAGCCCTGCATCTACCTAGCATCATGAGGCATCTGCTGCTGACTCGTTTAAGGCATCAGGCTGACAGCTAGCTACACTTGCGGGGAGACCTATCGATCCGAATTTGAATTCAACAAGCTGAGGCATTTCTTTGCATATACTTTCACTTGTTTCTGTGAGGGGTATGGAGTGTAGTATCGTTCATGAAGCTAGAACCTACACGAGGAGAATGATATAACTGAAGATCATGTTTGAAGCTAACTGGAATGACCGGCATTAGGAAAAACATAGCAGTCCAGCAAAGGTACCTGATATTACACGGCATATATAGGTGAGTTGTTTAAGGTGTCAGGCTGGCAGCTAATTTCACTCATGGAGAACTTTCTAATTGCATTTGAATCCTGATAGAGACCATACATGATCTTCACTGGTGTGCCAGGTGTTGGGAGAAATATAGCTTGCCATCCAGCAAGCTACCCATTGTTATGAGGCATCTGTAACCGAGTGGTTTAAATCATCAGGCTTGCTGCTAGCTACACTGGTGGTGAGCTGCCGAGCTGGGTGTGAATCCTGCTAGATGAGGAATTTCATGGAAAAGAGAAGTATACAGATGCACGAGGCTTACTGGTGTGCCATGCATTAGGAGAAATGCTGCTTCCAGCCAAGCCACCTACGTAATGTTATGAGGCATCTGAAGCTAGGTGGTTGAAAACGTCGAATTCACAGTTATCGGCAGATCTGGGATCGAATCCTGCTAGCAGCGATATTTCTTTGCATATATTTTTGCTTGTTCCTGTGAGATTCATTGAATATATTATTCTTGGTATGCCTGAGCTTTGATGAGGAGAATAACACAGTTGGAGACCATGCTTAAGGCTTATTTGTGTACCCAGTTATGGATCTTAATCCAGCCATCCATCTAACTTTAGCTGGGTGGAATCACACTCGTAGAATGCTGCCAATTTGGGTTCGAATCCTGCTAACTGCAATTTATTTTATTTATACTTTCGTTAGTTTCTGCGAGGAATATTGAGAGTAATATTATTTACGACTCCAGATCATACTGGCGAAGAATGAAATTGCTGTCGACTATGTTTGAGACACTGGTGTGCCAGGCGATAGAAGAAATAGTTATAGTCCATCATGCCAAGTTTAAACTAGCGCAGATTTAAGGCTAAAGTATTTGTTGGGCCACAAGTATATGAACTCTTATCTCAGCCAGTGTTCCTGTCATTACTGACTCCCACTGCAACTGGCTGCACGGGAAGTTTTCAAACAGGTTATGCAGAACTTGGCAGGAAGACACAGGGCAGACATTATACCGAATTAGTGCAAAACATGTTAGAAGTCTGCTGAGCACTTGGTCGCCCAATGTTCCTAAAAATACACTTTCTTCATTCACACCTGGAGGTGCGTTATCCGGGGTGCCATTCCCAGCATGTTGCGGCACTACTGCTGGTTTCTTCGGACAGACAACTCCGCTAATTATAAGTGTAAAGCCAAATGCTTGAAACATTTTTAAATATTTTCTGCTCTCAGTGAGAACATGTTGCTTAATGAAGTATTCATCATCAGTTATTTTATAATAGGGAATAACTTTTAATGACTCATCACATTATCTGTGATGTAAATTTTGATGGAACACACACACACACACACACACACACACACACACACACACACACACACACAACACACACACACACACACACACACACACACACACACACACACACACACACACCCCCCACACATATATATATATATATATATATATATATATATATATATATATATATATATATATATATATATATATAGTAAGGAGAAAAAGTTATCATATGAGAGGTTGTTACAAAGTAGAAGTGATGCAAGGAGGGAAGAGTATATGGAGAGAAAAAGAGAGGTTAAGAGAGTGGTGAAGCAATGTTAAAAGAGAGCAAATGAGAGATGGGTGAGATGTTATCAACAAATTTTGTTGAAAATAAGAAAAAGTTTTGGAGTGAGATTAATAAGTTGAGGAAGCCTAGGAACAAATGGATTTGACAGTTAAAAATAGGAGAGGAGAGTTATTAAATGGAGAGTTAGAGGTATCGGGAAGATGGAGGAATATTTTGAGGAGTTGTTAAATGTTGATGAAGATAGGGAAGCTGTGATTTCGTGTATAGGGCAAGGAGGAATAACATCTTGTAGGAGTGCGGAAGAGCCAGTTGTGAGTGTGGGGAAGTTCGTGAGGCAGTGGGTAGAATGAAAGGGGGTAAGGCAGCTGGGATTGATGGGATAAAGATAGAAATGTTAAAAGCAGGTGGGGATATAGTTTTGGAGTGGTTAGTGCTAATATTTAATAAATGTATGGAAGAGGGTAAGGTACCTAGGGATTGGCAGAGAGCGTGTATTGTTCCTTTGTATAAAGGCAAAGGGGGCAAAAGAGAGTGCAAAAATTATAGGGGAATAAGTCTGTTGAGTGTACCTGGTAAAGTGTATGGTAGAGTTATTATTGAAAGAATTAAGAGTAAGACAGAAAGTAGGATAGCAGATGAACAAGGGGGCTTTAGGAAAGGTAGGGGTGTGTAGACCAAGTGTTTACAGTGAAACATATAGGTGAACAGTATTTGGATAAGGGTAAAGAGTTTTTGTGGCATTTATGGATTTGGAAAAGGCGTATGATAGGTTGGATAGGGGGGCAATGTGGCAGATGTTGCAGGTGTATGGAATAGGAGGTAGGTTACTGAAAGCAGTGAAGAGTTTTTATGAGGATAGTGAGGCTCAAGTTAGAGTGTGTAGGAGGGAGGGGGACTATTTCCCAGTAAAAGTGGGCCTTAGACAAGGATGTGTGATGTCACCGTGGTTGTTCAATATATTTATAGATGGGGTTGTAAGAGAAGTGAATGCGAGGGTCTTGGCAAGAGGTGTGGGGTTAAAAGATAAAGAATCAAATACAAAGTGGGAGTTGTCACAGTTGCTTTTTGCTGATGCCACTGTGCTTTTGGGAGATTCTGAAGAGAAGTTGCAGAGGTTGGTGGATGAATTTGGTAGGGTGTGTAAAAGAAGAAAATTGAAAGTGAATATAGGAAAGAGTAAGGTGATGAGGATAACAAAAAGATTAGGTGACGAAAGATTGGATATCAGATTGGAGGGAGAGAGTATGGAGGAGGTGAATGTATACAGATATTTGGGAGTGGACATGTCAGCAGATGGGTCTATGAAGGATGAGGTGAATCATAGAATTGATGAGGGAAAAAGGGTGAGTGGAGCACTTCGGAGTCTGTGGAGACAAAGAACTTTGTCCATGGAAGTAAAGAAGGGAATGTATGAGAGCATAGTTATACCAACACTCTTATATGGGTGTGAAGCATGGGTGATGAATGTTGCAACGAGGAGAAGGCTGGAGGCAGTGGAGATGTCATGTCTGAGGGCAATGTGTGGTGTGAATATAATGCAGAGAATTCGGAGTTTGGAAATTAGGAGGAGGTGCGGGATTACCAAAACTATTATCCAGAGAGCTGAGGAGGGGTTGTTGAGGTGGTTCGGACATGTAGAGAGAATGGAACGAGACAGAATAACTTCGAGAGTGTATAAATCTGTAGTGGAGGGAAGGCGGGGTAGGGGTCGGCCTAGGAAAGGTTGGAGGGAGGAAGTAAAGGAAGTTTTGTGTGCGAGGGGCTTGGACTTCCATCAAGCATGTGTGAGCGTATTTGATAGGAGTAAATGGAGACAAGTGGTTTTTAATACTTGACGTGCTGTTGGAGTGTGAGCAAAGTAAAATTTATGAAGGGATTCAGGGAAACCGGCAGGCCGGACTTGAGTCCTGGAGATGGGAAGTACAGTGTCTGCCCTCTGAAGAAGGGGTGTTAGTGTTGCAGTTTTATAACTGTAGTGTAAAGCACCCCTCTGGCAAGACAGTGATGGAGTGAATGATGATGAAAGTTTTTCTTTTTTGGGCCACCCTGCCTTGGTGGGAATCGGCCGATGTGTTAATAAAAATAAAAATAAATAAATATATATATATATATATATATATATATATATATATATATATATATATATATATATATATATATATATATATATATATATATATATATATATATAAAATTATACTACAGTTTTTAGTTTTATAATTTAATGTACCACCTCTAAAACTTTACTGGGGACCTCATCCTCAGAGAAGACAATGAACGTACCTCAGGGAAAACTCAAGGTTCTCCCCGAGCTGTTTGAATATTTTCTTCTCCTACCACACCCTATATTTTATATTAAATATGAACTTTATTAATAGACAGAATACATTGACAGAAAACACGAACATGAATACAGTGGTACAATATATCAAAGATTATGAATCTCCTCCAGCTCCTCCGAAGCCGGACGCGAACCCAGTAAGCAGCAAGCATTTCCCCTCAGGATGGCCACGCTGAGGCGCTGGAACATGAAAGTGGCTGCCTTGGGTCCCTGGTGGTGTCGATGAGTCTGGAACCCAGTTCTTTAAGGAAACGTGTGGCATTTATTCCCCATGATCCCAAGGTCTCTGAACCCACTGGTACAAATTGATACTGTTGGCTTATGTCTCTGTACTTGCCGATCTTGTTTTCCTCCCTGTGATCAGCAGCTCCTCCCTGTTGCCCGACATTGTGATGGATGTAGGTGTCAGCCAGCGTCGACACGCATAGGTAAGATTGGTCAATTGGTAAGACCTCATTTAAAATTATGTCCGTTCTAAAAATTTCTCTTATACCTTTAAAGAAACATTTTTTAATTTATGTAAATGCAAAAATTAATAATTTTGTACCAAGAGAACCTTAGAAAAACTTCCCTAACCTTATTATAACAGGCGCAATTTAATAATAAACAATAATTTAATAATAAACAAACACAATGAAATATATATTTTTCGTTAGGTTCAGAATGATTTGTGGGAAATTATTGCATACACAAATTTTCGCTTATGTATATTTATATGAGGTTATAACCTCATCGGCCGTCTTTATTTATAGATTTTTTTTTTTTTTTTTTTTTTTTTTTTTTTTTTTTTTTTTTTTTTTTTTTTTTTTTTTTTTTTTTTTTTTTTTTTTTTTTTTTTTTTTTTTTTTTTTTTTTTTTTTTTTTTTTTTTTTTTTTTTTTTTTTTTTTTTTTTTTTTTTTTTTTTTTTTTTTTTTTTTTTTTTTTTTTTTTTTTTTTTTTTTTTTTTTTTTTTTTTTTTTTTTTTATAGAATATATACCTGGAGAGGGTTCCGGGGGTCAACGCCTCATCGGCCCGGTCTTTGCATTTATAGATTTAGAAAAGGCATATGATAGAGTGGATAGGGGAGCAATGTGACAGATGTTGCAAGTGTATGGAATAGGTAGTAAGTTACTGAAGGCTGTAAAGAGTTTTTATGAGGATAGTGAGGCTCAGGTTAGGGTGTGTAGGAGAGAGGGAGATTACTTCCCGGTAAAAGTAGGTCTTAGACAGGGATGTGTAATGTCACCATGGTTGTTTAATATATTTATAGATGGGGTTGTAAAATAAATAAATGCTAAGGTATTGGAGAGAGGCGTGGGTTTAAATTAAGGGGAATCAAATACAAAATGGGGGTTGACAGTTACTTTTTCCTGATGATACTGTGCTTTTGGGAGACTAAAGAAAAGTTGCAAAGGTTAGTGAACGAGATTGGGAGGGTGTGTAAAGGTAGAAAGTCGAAATTAAACATAGATAAGAGTAAGGTGATGAGGGAATCAAACGATTTAGATAAAGATAAATTTTATATCACATTGAAGGGAAGGAGTATGGAGGAAGCGAATGTTTTCAGATATTTTGGAGTTGACTTGTCAGCGGATGGGTTTATGAAGAATGAGGTTAACCACAGAATTGATGACGGACAAAAGGTGAGTGGTGTGTTGAGGTATCTGTGGAGACAAAAAACGTTATACATGGAGGCAAAGAAGGGAATGTACGAGAGTATAGTGGTACCAACACTCTTATATGGGTGTGAAGCTTGGGTAATAAATGCTGCAGCGAGGAGGTGGCTGGATGCAGTGGAGATGTCCTGTCTAAGGGCAATGTGTGGTTTAAATATTATGCAAAGAATTCGTAGTGTGGAAATTAGGAGGAGATGTGGAGTTACTAAAAGTATTAGTCAGAGGGCTGAATAGGGGTTGTTGAGGTGGTCTGGTCATTAAGAGAGAAAGGAACAAAGTAGATTGTCTCGGAGAGCGTATAAATCTATTGGGGAAGGAAGATGGGGTAGGTGTCGCCCTAGAAAAGGTTAGAGGGAGGGGGTGAAGGAGGCTTTTTGAGCGAGGGGCTTGGACTTCCAGCAAGCGTGCGTGAGGGTGTTAGATAGGAGTGAATGGAGACGAATGATTTTTGGGACCTGACGAGATGTTGGAGTATGAGCAAGGTAATATTTTGTGAAGGGATTCAGGGAAACCGGTTAGCCGGACTGGAATCCTGTAAATGGGAAGCAAGTTCAAAGCCTGCACTTTAAAGAAGGGGTTTAGAATACTGGCAGTTTGGAGGGACGTCTAAGCTGTAGTATCTGAGCACCTCTGCAAAGACAGTGAATGACGCATCTAGCTTGGCTGGATGTAGTACCCGTCATCCGAGAATATACGGTGGTGTGGATGCCTCTGAGCTATATATATAGTGAGAAATATACCTTCCTTAGAGTATATTTCCTTTGTGATAAATTATATTCTATATTCTTTTTATTTATCTTTATTCATGAACATTGAATATGCTTACAATTATATGTAAACAGAACTAAAAATAGTCAGTCAGTTATGTTTGTAGAATATTATAACTGCTTTAGTTTTTGCAAGTATAACAGTAAAGTAAGTATATATTTCATCCTAACACAGTATTCGGAATGCAGACAAACAGCAAACATAATATGTTCACTCATTGATTTTTCTTGTGTGTGGCAGTTTGAAACCATGAGAAACTTTCCGGTGATATTCACGTATTATTAAAAGAATTATCTTCAGAATATTATGGTGAATACTGACAGATAAATCTAAGTCTGCTGATGCATGTAAAATCGTTGAGGGGTGGGTGCCATTCAAGTCTAAGGTCCATGCAATGTTCATTTCTTCCAGCATTATCAGGCTGCATTCCACTCCAGTCCTCGCTTTTTATGGGTCCTCCGTTCAGCCATTTCCACTCCCCTTCTTGTCCTTCATCAGTGGCACCAAGCCAGACAGCACCGGAACCTGGAGAATCAATGTATTTTATTATATGTCTCAAACTCTTAATTTAAGAATTTGAGAATGTTAAAGCAATTAAGTAAGTCGCATATGGTTATCTGGAAACTTCACGAGAGAAAGGCTTCAGCGTTTAAGAGATGCCCTTCAAACAATATAGTGAGCAACATTCTTCGTCGCCTCGTTGCTAAAGCAACTATCAGAAGTAATCGCACAGAGGTGCCACTATATATATATATATATATATATATATATATATATATATATATATATATATATATATATATATATATATATATATATTATGACCACGAATAAGTGGTATTGATCAATAACA
The DNA here is from genome assembly GCA_009830355.1 of Cherax destructor. Lineage (NCBI taxonomy): Eukaryota > Metazoa > Arthropoda > Malacostraca > Decapoda > Parastacidae > Cherax > Cherax destructor. The sequence goes on along the minus strand of WNWK01007512.1, from coordinate 41,142 downwards.
ACACTGCAACTAGCCAAGGATTCGAACCCATGCTGCTTTGGCCCGCCTCATGGTGAGCGAAAACCTATGACGCCTCATGGATTTATATGATTGAGTATATGGGTATATATATATATTATTGTGACCACGAACAAGTGGTATTGAACCAATAACAACACTGTGACTAGCCGAGATTCGAACCCATGTCGTTTTGGCCCTGCCTTGTGGTGATCGAAAATCACATAACGCCTTAGCCCACTGAACCACACAATCCTACAAGAACCAAGCACCCAGACAAGCTAGGTGTGTTACTCTTGGTCCGAGGACATACGGTGGTGTGGGTGCCTCTAAGCTAATTTCATTCTTATCCCCGTTTAGTGTACTAGCCTCGACAAGCAGTATCAATATTATTGTGACCACTAACAAGTGGTCAACATGGGTTCGAATCCTCGGCTAGTCGCAGTGTTGTTATTGATTCAATACCACTTGTTCGTGGTCACAATAATATATATATTGCTTGAGGAGGCTAGTACACCAAACGTGGATAAGAATGAAATTAGCTTAAAGTCTCCACACCACCGTATGTCCTCGGACCAAGAGTAACACACCTAGCTTGGCTGGGTGCTTGGTTCTTGTTGGATTGTGTGGGCTAAGGCGTCATGTGATTTTCGCTCACCACAAGGCAGGGCCAAAATGACATAGGTTCGAATCCTCGGCTAGTCGCACTGCTGTCATTGATATATATATATATATATATATATATATATATATATATATATATATATATATATATATATATATATATATATTATATTGTGTGTGTGTGTGTGTGTGTGTGTGTGTGTGTGTGTGTGTGTGTGTGTGTGTGTGTGTATAATATAAGCCGAACTTGCCGAATAATCAGATTGACTTCTAATATTTTTCATTAATAATTTTGAGTGAATAATTTCCGCTGATTTATGCCAAAAACAATTGTTCATTTTGCTAATTTGGCATAGAACACTCTTGCCCAATAGGCCAAATTCGCCAGATAAGCCGAACCGGTGAATTTTACCTTAAAAGCATTTGTCATTTCAGCCACTTGAGTGTAGTTAAAAAAATTACGCCATAAATCTCTGAAAGTGAATCTGAACATAACGAAAATATATATATGTCATTGATTTCGCTAATATTAAAAGTATATGTCATTGATTTCGCTAATATTAAAAGTATATGTCATTGATTTCGCTAATATTAAATAAATTTAAACTTCTTTTATGATATATATAATATTATTTGGCTAAAAAAGTATGTATTGGTTGAGGAGTTTGAATAACCTGAAGGCACAAGCACATCTGAATGTAAAGAATTTTCTGGGAGTAAGAAGTAGTATGAAGGTTTACTTGTATCTTACTTTTTATTGAGACAAAGAAAAGACACCAGCAATCCTTGCATCATGTTAATGAATTAACAGTAGACTGTTTCACACTATTATGTGTAGGCAGTAAGTTGTAAGACTGTCGTCATCCATGTTACTGCCTACACAAACATTAATTCATACATTACACACATGCGTTACAAATATAAAGAGTAATTTAAGTAAATACCTCCTTTGTCGAGGACAAATGACTCCAGGGCGTAGACATTTATTGGCATGGCCAGCGTCCCTTTCATTCCTTGGCAGTATTGACGAGCTTGACTCCATGATAGTGCCCTTATGCTCAGATAAAAGCACTCATCTAGTACTCGTTGGTAAGGGTACGGACAGCACGTCTCTGCAACGTTATCAGTTGTATTAATATATATGATTATCTTTAACGCATTCTAATAATTTAAAAATTCTTTGACACGTCAATTAGTGTTCTAAGATTTCTGTTCTTGTAATTAAAAATCAATTGATGAACAAACATTTAAAAGAGTTAAAGAGAAGATGGTAGATATTATTCTTTTGTAATTTGCTCAATATGTTGGTTATCTGATTAAAAAAATAGTTGAAATTATGTACATTTAATGAATGAAAACATATTAGTAAGTAAAATAAAATTCGGTGAGGAAGAGACTCCGGGTTAAAAAAAAAAATTGAAATGAAAACGTTTTGTAATGTGATTGATGACCATAGACAACAATAAATTTGCTGCTTCTAAAGAAAGAAAAACTTTCAGGTTATTAAAAACATGCTGAAACTGAATCTAAAGTCAGAATTAAATCATCACGTTAGATATTGGTATCATATGTTGCATGTTTTACCTGACTACACCTGAGGAAGCCTTGCAGCTGTTGCATACATACATAAAGATGAATCGTGCCTACTTGTACAGCAGTGTCTTGTACAGCAGTGTCTTGTACAGCAGTGTCTTGTACAGCAGTGTCTTGTACAGCAGTGTCTTGTACAGCAGTGTCTTGTACAGCAGTGTCTTGTACAGCAGTGTCTTGTACAGCAGTGTCTTGTACAACAGTGTCTTGTACAGCAGTGTCTTGTACAGCAGTGTCTTGTACAGCAGTGTCTTGTACAGCAGTGTCTTGTACAGCAGTGTCTTGTACAGCAGTGTCTTGTACAGCAGTGTCTTGTACAGCAGTGTCTTGTACAGCAGTGTCTCATTGTTCAGACGTCTTTACAAATCCTATTCATCGTGTAAATCGGTGTTTATCTTACTTTAATTCCATTTCTCTGTCATCTACTCATATCCATATTTAGAGTCGATATCATTTTCTCTAATATATGAAATTTCTGATTCAGCTAAAAATGAACTGACGAGGATGCCTGAACAATACACACAGTTTTTGCTATATATGTGGCAAGTATACACCACGAGATCAACGGAAATTTTTTTTGTCAAGATTGCATTCAAAAACTACTTTGGTTACAAGATTGATGATCACGATCAAACATGGGTTCCATACATATGGTGTAGTGTTTGTACCTATTGACTGACACAGTTCCCTTCTGGGGACCATCAGAATCGCCCATCTTAAGCATTCAGGTGACCTACTCAACCGCATCACAGACTTCTCCATTCGAAATAAGAAAATAAGTAGTTTGGATGTAACTTCTCTCTTCACTAAAGTACCCACCACACACGCCATTGGCGTTCTACGATGTAAAGTCAATCAGGTCATTAATCTTCCACTACCCACCGGAGATTTTGTTGATCTGATTGAACTCTGCATTAATTTCCGTTGCTTTTCCTTCAATAACAGGCTCTACAAACAAACCTATGGTAGGGAAATGGGGTCCCCCATCAGCGCCGTCTTATCGCTAACTTGTATATGGAACACCTGGAAGTTGAACGTTTCGCCAACGTCAGACCCACCAAAAAAAGAGGCATCACCATTGGATTTTTTCTAAGAGCATACCGAATCGGCAGTCCAGGATTTCTTGACCAAACTTTCAATGATCTACATTTCCCTTCCTTTTTCATCAGAGACTGGAAGAACTTCAGATCATCAAATCTCCACGCACTAACACCACTCCTAACAAAGTTATAATCATTCCTAACAGCCAGGTTACACTGAATGTCTCTAAAGTGCTCGCACAAGCTAACACTGGAGTCGCCATCGTAACCAGTACTTCCATAAAAGATCTGACTAGGACAAAATTGAAAAACTTTGATCCAATCAACGCAGGGGTTTATACTATCCCCTGTAGAGGTTGTGACAGAATATACGTAGATGAAACAACAAGAAACCTTGAAACACGTCTCAGTGAACACATAAATGGATGTAGGAACGATGCCTGCGTACAACACCGAAATTCCGCCAACCCCCTGATGAAATTTAACGACGCCGCCTAATGATCAAAGAACCTAATTTCCGTAGACATAAGTGCCTATTTCTAGCACAGTTAAACAGAATAAAGGCAGCTTCATCATCTCTGAAATATTGACAAGAATTCTCCTAAAAGCAATAAATCCCGCCATCACATGATGCAACAACTACTAGTACCACAACAAGTACTACTACTGCTACTACTACCATCACAAGGACTATTATTACTACTACTACTTACAACGATTATATTATGTTTTGCACCTCACTCTCTACCTATACGTATATACTTCTATGTGTCCTTGTATTGTTTGTAACGACTTTACAAAGCTCCTGGAGAGCGAAACGTTGCTACAATAAAATGTCACATTATTTGTACTAAGAAGACACTAATACTCTTCCATCCGCTGCTTATGATACCGAATGTGATAAAAGGTTGAAATAAATAACAAATATTTATGATCCACCAGGCGCTGAGATTTTGCAACAAACCCACTTAATTACAGGAGTAATAATAGTAGAATTACCGATAAAATGTTAGGTAAATGGACACAGATGCAACTAATGTGTCATTTTATTGTGGCAATGTTTCCATTGTTGCTACAAAAAATGTCACATTTGTCACATTTTCGTGCACGTTGTACTAGTCTGACGGCATTCTAACAAATGGAAAATGGAGTGAATGCTTTTATGAAGAAATTAGGTTATGAACACAATTTTTATTAATGGAGACTCCAGCAAAGTCAGTTTGAAATCAGTGCTCCTGCAAAACTGCAATGAAAAGCCATCTGTGCCAGTTGTTCCAGCTGGGGATTTAAAGAAAACACACAAGCCCATGGAAATTCTGCTTAGATTAACACAACGACTGGGTTGTCGTATGTCCCAGCAAATATACTGTTTGCTTTCATACCTAGACTTATTTCCAACCAACCATCGTGCTGATAGTGATGCAAGTGCTGAAAGGTTTTTATCAGGATATCAGTCCAATGAAGATAAGCTATTAGAGGCGCTTCAATCCAGATATTATGGGGAACTACTTCTGGTTTCTACAGACAAACAATTGTTAGTCATAAGCGAAAAGCCAAATACTTGAAACATTTTTAAAAAAATTCCACTTCTATTGAGCATTTGTTGCTTAATATCCTTCAAGCATTCTTTAACAGTTACGTTATAACACGGAAAATGTTTTAATGATTCATTATAAAACCTATGCTGTAAATTTTAATGGAATATGATTCAAATAAACAATTTTAGAGAACTAAAAATCTTGACGTGCAAGATTAATTTCGACAGAAAAAATTGGAATGACTATGCAAGCAATACAAGGAGAAATCCAGTTACTTGGATCAAGAGCCCCTCTTCAACATACATGTATAGGTAAATTAATTCAGTCTCAGTTAGAAATTAAAATTACAAAATAGCACATATACCCTTCAATAAGAATACCAACATTCTTCTAAAGAAGATAACAGGCATTTTTGCTAAGCCTTTTTCTGTTAATTCTGAAGGTTTCATGATGATGTTGTACACCAGGTAATGTAAGCAGTAATTATCAAGGAACAAAACAAGTGTCTGCAATAGAGGAGACAGACAAGCCAAGGGGGAGGGGGAAACTTTAGTTCAAGTACTTTCAGACTTCTTAGTGCGTCATCAGTAGGTATGCAAAGTGAGGGAAAGTTCCCTTCTCCTCATATATAAATATATATATATATATATATATATATATATATATATATATATATATATATATATATATATATATATATATATATGCAAATATCGCAAACCAAGAGATACAAGATGCAAAACAAACACGGGGGGAGTAGAATGATAGCTCTAGGCCTCTCGTGTTGCAATCAACACATCATCAGGAGCTTGCAAAATTCCAGAAAAGAGGAGGATGTCCAAGCAAGTACGTTTCCACAGGACCGTCTTCACTGGAGTGTGGGAGGGAGAGAGGAGCGTACAGGAAGTGCCCCCAGGCACAACAGTGCCCACAGCCAGAAGGATGAATATTATAGCATTAGAAAATTCCCACAAGCATAGATATTGCAATAGCCTAAACTAAATTAACGTGGCAATAATAAAAAATTCGGTCATATTCCGATATGACATCAATAAATTTCAATACATAAATATATTGACAGTAATATAGAAGTCATTGGCAATTATAGGGAAGCCTCCCACGGGACAATGTGTCCATTTAAAGTGACGAGAAAACTGTAACATTTAGAGGGAAGACTTCTAAAAGCTGTGTAAAGGAAACGGGGATTTTTAAAATGAACTCCTTTAAAGAGCGAAGCATCTGCAATAACAAGAAAGACGGTCAGAGATATTCAACCTACATAATTCTAAGACAAACTCTGGTTCAACCTTCAGAAACTGCAGAAAAATAGGCCGTAATTCTACGGTGTGGCACTATATTTAAGACAGTCTAGTGCATTCATATAAGAGCCCAATTTTAGACTGTGTACTATTGCCTCAACTAAAAACACATCTAATTTAAAGAGCCCATCACAGATATTGTATAATGACTGCCTATCATGCTTAATAATTGCCGATTCTGCAATATTCCTTTGAAGCCAAGAAGAACAAGGGAAGATGACTCTTGCTTCCCGCCAATTTGCTGGGTTATTACAAACTCTAATATGGTTGAAAATCGCGTTCGACTACTGTGCTATACGTATCAAATAACGGTGTTGGTAAATTCTCACCTCCAATGGTTTTCCCGTTTGTCCCAAATACGAGAGACTGCAACCATTGCAAACAACTCTGTAGACACCACCAACACGTTGTTGTGGTGAATTCTTGTATGCTTCTAACAGTGGTGATTTTTTAAATACTACTTGTATATTAAATCTTCTAACAGCATTCGGCAGGATAGATAAATTCTCGTTATATTGGAGGACCAACACATTCTAGGTCTGAGGTGTTATCCTAGGTTCTGTTCTATAATAAGTTTTCTTAGCTGCCAGCAAGGCAGATTCTACAAACACCTTAGGATACCGCAGTTTCATGCTAATGTCAAATATTTTTCTAATTTCTTCATCTAGGAACTCCGGACTGTACACTCTATAGACTCTCAAAATCATAGTAAGAAATACTCTCCTTTTGACTCTAGTCTCATGGTTGGAATATTAGTGAATGTATCAGCACACATTGGTGGTCTTCCTATATACTGTAAACTTAAACTTTCTATCAAACCGCTGTATCAACACATCTAAGAATGGAAGTTTACAGTCCACCTCTTTCTCCACGGTGAATTTAATAGACGGAACCTAAGCGTTAGGTCTTGGTAAAAATGTATCAAGGGTCATATCACTTTGCCAAAAACACAAGATGTCATCCACATATCTGAACCATTTACCTCTACATGGCAGGATATCTTTCAACAGTCTAGCCTCGAAAATTTCCAAAACAGATTGCTCAATAAAGGGGACATCGGATTACCCATCGCCATTCCCTGTTTTCGAGCATAGTATTTCCCCTCAAACTCAAACTTGCAATCAACTTCACACAGCTTAATCAATTCTATAATGGTATTTTTATCAAAAGGTAAAGATAACTCATCTAATTCTTCTTCCAAATAAGATAGCAAGTCGGGAACAGGGACTCTCGTCAACAACGCAGTGACATCAAAACTTACAAGTGTAAAATCATTAGACATGTTGATATTTTGCAATTTGTCGATGAGATCAACATTGTTTTTTAAGTGGGCTTCAGAAATGTTGCCAAGCAAAGGAGTTAACATTTTTACCAACCATTTTGACAAGGCATATGATGCCGATCCTATTGAACTAATTACACTCCCTTACCGTACATGTAAGGGAGTGTCAGAGATCTCGCCGATAACTGTTTAATTAATTCCTCATTAGCTGTCAGTAAGGTTCTAAATTGTTTATTAAACTTACTATTAACCTGGTCTAATGGGTTCTTATTAAGGGGTACGTAAGTATCCCTGTCTTCTAATAATGTGTTCATTTTTCCACTATAGTCTACCTTGTGCATAATAACCATCACATTTGCTTTGTCAGCTTTTGTAAGATGAAGTCTCGTCACTTTAATATAGACACGTTGTCCCATGGAAGGCTTCCCTATAATAGCCAGTGTCTTCTATGTCACTGACAAAGCGGAATATGACCAAATTTTTTATTATTGCCATGATAATTTCGTTTAGGGTATTGCAATATCAATGCTTGTGGGATTTTTCTAAAGCTATGATATTCATCCTTCTGGCTGTGGGCACTCTTGCGCCTGGGGGCACTTCCTGTCCCCTCCTCTCTCCCTCCCTCACTCACTCGCTCAAGTGAAGACGGTCCTGTGGGAATGTACTTGCTTGGACATTCTCCTCTTTTCTGCAATTTTGCAAGCTCCTGATGATGTGTTGATTGCAACACGAAAGGCCTAGAGCTATCATTGTACTCCTTCCTCTTCCTTTGCTGTTTCCTCTTACAAATCTGTACTTCTTAAGGCCCACAAAGCGTCCTTACAATTAGTATTTTTACGAAAGTGCATCACTGAACAGGTATTACCGAAATCGCTTCTACAAAACAGGTTGGTTAATCTGTCGTCGACTCCATTTGATCAACTCCACAGGTTAGTGATTACTAAGAATATTGATCTGCTTAAACACGAAAGAAAAATGTTATTTAATTAAGTTAGAAAAGCCAAACAAAGGTTTTTTAACATGGTTCCACCCGAGTGGCAAGATTGTTTACTAGATTACATATATAGGGGATAGAGAATAATGAAACGGAAAACGAGATGTTTGCATGCTAGGAAACTAAACAATCTCATAGCACAAAGTGGCTGGTCTCAACATGCGAACCCGGAGTTTGATATCAACCTGTCGAGTGTTGAACTTACTGGTGACCAGTAGACAGCATTGGGATATGGAGCTTTGCTCAGACCTGTGGAACCGAATTATCCTGAAAGATTTCTTAAGTCGTACCATGAAATAAAGGAAGATCCTAGACTTCATCTTACGAAAGCTGACAAAGCAAATTTCATGGTTATTATGGACAAGGTAGATTATAGCGGAAAAATGAACACATTATTAGAAGACAGGGATACTTACATACCCCTTAATAAGATCCCATTGGACCAGGTTAATAGCAAGTTTAATAAACAACTTAAAACATTACTGAGAGATAATGCGGAATTAATTAAACAGTCATCGGCGAGATCTCTGACACTCCCTTACTTGTACGGTTTGATTAAAACCCACAAGCCTGGTTTTCCAGCCAGACCTATTATTAGTACTGTAAGATCGGCATCATATGCCTTGTCAAAATGGTTGGTAAAAATATTAACTCCTATGCTTGGCAACATTTCTGAAGCCCACTTAAAAAAACAATGTTGATCTTATCGACAAATTGCAAAATATCAACATGTCTAATGATTTTACACTTGTAAGTTTTGATGTCACTGCGTTGTTGACGAGAGTCCCTGTTCCCGACTTGCTATCTTATTTGGAAGAAAAATTAGATGAGTTCTCTTTGCCTTTTGATAAAAATACTATTAATGAATTGATTAAGCTGTGTGAAGTTGATTGCAAGTTTGAGTTTGAGGGAAAATACTATGCTCGAAAACAGGGAATGGCGATGGGTAATCCGATGTCCCCTTTATTGAGCAATCTGTTTTGGAAATTTTCGAGGCTAGACTGTTGAAAGATATCCTGCCATGTAGAGGTAAATGGTTCAGATATGTGGATGACATCTTGTGTTTTTGGCAAAGTGATATGACCCTTGATACATTTTTACCAAGACCTAACGCTTAGGTTCCGTCTATTAAATTCACCGTGGAGAAAGAGGTGGACTGTAAACTTCCATTCTTAGATGTGTTGATACAGCGGTTTGATAGAAAGTTTAAGTTTACAGTATATAGGAAGACCACCAATGTGTGCTGATACATTCACTAATATTCCAACCATGAGACTAGAGTCAAAAGGAGAGTATTTCTTACTATGATTTTGAGAGTCTATAGAGTGTACAGTCCGGAGTTCCTAGATGAAGAAATTAGAAAAATATTTGACATTAGCATGAAACTGTGGTATCCTAAGGTGTTTGTAGAATCTGCCTTGCTGGCAGCTAAGAAAACTTATTATAGAACAGAACCTAGGATAACACCTCAGACCTAGAATGTGTTGGTCCTCCAATATAACGAGAATTTATCTATCCTGCCGAATGCTGTTAGAAGATTTAATATACAAGTAGTATTTAAAAAATCACCACTGTTAGAAGCATACAAGAATTCACCACAACAACGTGTTGGTGGTGTCTACAGAGTTGTTTGCAATGGTTGCAGTCTCTCGTATTTGGGACAAACGGGAAAACCATTGGAGGTGAGAATTTACCAACACCGTTATTTGATACGTATAGCACAGTAGTCGAACGCGATTTTCAATTGTATTAGAGTTTGTAATAACCCAGCAAATTGGCGGGAAGCAAGAGTCATCTTCCCTTGTTCTTCTTGGCTTCAAAGGAATATTGCAGAATCGGCAATTATTAAGCATGATAGGCAGTCATTATACAATATCTGTGATGGGCTCTTCAAATTAGATGTGTTTTTAGTTGAGGCAATAGTACACAGTCTAAAATTGGGCTCTTGTATGATTGCATCAGACTGTCTTAAATATAGTGCCACACCGAGGAATTAGGGCCTATTTTTCCAGCAGTTTCTGAAGGCTGAACCAGAGTTTGTCTCAGAATTATGTAGGTTGAATATCTGTGGCTGTCTTTCTTGCTGTTCCAGATGCCTCCCTCTTTAAATAAGTTTATTTTAAAGAGCCCCGTTTCCTATACACAGCTTTTAAAAGTCTCCCCTCCTCTCCGTAGGAGGCTGCCTAGTACTTGCCAGTGACTTCTATATCACTGACAATATAATTATGTATGTAAAGTTATTGATGTCTTAGCGGAATATGACTAAATTTTTTATTATTGCCGCATTAATTTCGTTTAGGCTATTACAATATAAATTATTGTTGGATTTTTCTAATGCTATAATATTCATCCTTCTGGCTGTGGACACTGTTGTGCCTGGGGGCACTTCCTGTACTTTCCTCTCTCCCTCCCTCATCTTCCTCTTTTCTGCAATTTTGTAAGCTCCCGATGATGTGTTGATTGTAACACGAAAGTCCTAGAGCTATCATTCTACTCACCACGTGGTTGTTTTGCATATATATATATATATATATATATATATATATATATATATATATATATATATATATATATATATATATATATGCAAAAGATCACAGTAAACAGGTGATATCAAAATATGCAAAACAACCACTATGAAAAAATTGAAGAATTCCAAGCGCTTTCGTGACTACGACTCTGTGAAGAGGAACATAAGAAAGGACCTGAAACTCTTCCCAAGAATTAAGATTAGTCCAATTTATCATTAAATTCTTCCCAAATTTTATTAATTATAAATGAATCCAATTTATATAAACCAAAAGAAATATTCATATTATTTTCAAAACTGCTTTTAATAAAACATGATTCTATTATATTCCTCTCAACCATGGACTTGCTTGATACAACCTTCTCAGCATTTTGAAAATCAATTGGATGGTTAAAATCTCTCACATGAATAAATAGAGCATTAGAATCTTGTCCAGTTCTAATGCTATATTTATGTTGTTTTAATCTTAGTTCAAGACTTTTACCAGTTTGACCATAATAAACTTTATCGCATATTTTACAGGGAATCTTATAGACACATCCATTAGCATTTTGGGGGGAATTTTTTATTTCTAAACTTAGAAAGAATCCCTTAGAAACTGTTAACAGCAATTTCAATAAAACAATAAAGCATCTATTGAAGGGCAAAGATGAATTAATTAAAAAATTTACTTCCACTAATCCATCTTTACCTTATATGTATGGATTAATTAAAACACACAAACCTGGTAATCCTGTTAGACCAATTATTAGCTCCATAGGTTCAGTTTCTTATAAACTTTCTAAATGGCTTGTTGATATTTTGAGCCCAATTGTTGGAAAAATTTATAATTTTAATGTTAAAAACAACTTAGATTTAGTTGATAAATTAAGCACCTTGACTGATTTAAATGATTTCAATATGGTTAGTTTTGATGTTACCTCCTTGTTTACAAAAGTTCCAGTTGATGATTTACTAAAGTTCTTATCTGAAGAACTGGTTAATTACGATTTACCATTGCCAGTTCCTACTATCATTAAACTTATTAAACTTTGTATTGTTGGTGCAAAATTTGTATTTAATGATGAGTTTTACACTCAAAAGTTTGGTATGGCAATGGGAAATCCTCTTTCACCTGTTCTTAGTAATTTATATATGGAATTTTTCGAAACAAGATTGCTTAACACAATCCTTCCCAATAGAGCTAAGTGGTATAGATATGTTGATGACATTTTGTGCCTTATGCCTAAGAATGTAGACATAAACAATTTCCTTGTTAAATTAAATAGCTTAGCTCATTCTATAAATTTTACTGTTGAATTTGAAGTAAATAACTCATTGCCTTTCCTAGATGTTGTTATTATTAAGGGTAACATTGATTTTAAATTTAAAATTTACAGAAAACCTACAAATAATTGTTCCTATGTACACTATTACTCTTCACATCAAGATAGAGTTAAAGTGTCGGTTTTCTCTTCTATGTTTTTGAGAGCTTTACGTATTTGTAGTCCAGAGTTCATAGATGAAGAAATCTCTAAAATTTATGAAATAGCTAATGATTTAAAATACCCAAGAAACATAATTGATAAATCTTTTAAAATAGCTAGAAATACTTTTTACAATCCAAAAAGGGACAACCAACCTTATTCAACCAAAAATATGTTGGTTCTCCCTTACCATGAAAACTTGGTTGATATGCCTTCCTTTCTTAAGAATTTTAATATCAAAGTTGTATTTAAAAATCTTGATACAGTAAAAAGACTTTTGATAAAAAATTCCCCCCAAAATGCTGATGGATGTGTCTATAAGATTCCCTGTAAAATATGCGATAAAGTTTATTATGGTCAAACTGGTAAAAGTCTTGAACTAAGATTAAAACAACAAAAATATAGCATTAGAACTGGACAAGATTCTAATGCTCTATTTATTCATGTGAGAGATTTTAACCATCCAAATGATTTTCAAAATGCTGAGAAGGTTGTATCAAGCAAGTCCATGGTTGAGAGAAATATAATAGAATCATGTTTTATTAAAAGCAGTTTTGAAAATAATATGAATATTTCTTTTGGTTTATATAAATTGGATTCATTTATAATTAATAAAATTTGGGAAGAATTTAATGATAAATTGGACTAATCTTAATTCTTGGGAAGAGTTTCAGGTCCTTTCTTATGTTCCTCTTCACAGAGTCGTGAGATGTTACGCTACTGTGAGGTGTTGTCTTTGTTAGTGTGATGTGACTGTGAGGTGTATTCTGCCCCTTTATAAGCCTTCTTGACATGTTTCCTTTCATAGTTCCTTGATAATGTGAGTAGTCACGAAAGCGCTTGGAATTCTTCTATTTTTTCATAGTGGTTGTTTTGCATATATATATATATATATATATATATATATATATATATATATATATATATATATATATATATATATATATATATATGTCGTCCGATTAGGTAAAACTTGCGATTTTGGCTTAAATAGCAACGCTCTTCTTGCCATATAAGACAAGCGAAAATTTGTGTATGCAATAATTTCGCAAAAATCGTTCTGAACCTAAAGAAAAAAAAATATATTTCATTGTGTTTGTTTATTAATAAATTAATGTTAACGTATCTAAAATATATTTAGTTGGGTTAGGCTAAATTAAATTGCGCTTGTTATAATAAGGTTAGGTAGGTTTTCAAAGTTTCTCTTGGTACAAAATTATAAATTTTTACATTAACATAAATGAAAAAATATATCTTTAAACGTATAAGATTTTTTTTTAGAAAGGACTTAATTTTAAATGAGTTCTTGCTAATTGACAGTTTTACCTAATCGGCACGACATATATATATATATATATATATATATATATATATATATATATATATATATATATATATATATATATATATATATATATATATATATAATATATATATATATATATATATATATATATATGTCGTGCCAAATAGGTGAAACGATTTTGGCATAAATAGCAAAGCTCTTATTGCCGAATAAAGCAAGTGAAAATATGTGTATGCAATAATTTCGCAAAAATCATGCTGATCCTAACGAAAAAAAATATTCCATTGTGTTTATTTATTATTAAATTGTCGTAAACTTATCTTAAATATATTTAGTTGGATTGGTTATAACTGACCATAATTTTTAAAGGGGTGGACCGGTAAGCCAGCGGAAGGCCTCGGTCAGATGACCAAAAGCTCCAACGGCGGGTCATCATCTGACTAAGACCCGCGTCAGGAAACACTTGTCCTGTTTCCTGACGAACTTTACCTAACCTAACCCTTAGGCTAAATTAAATTGCGCTTGTTATAATATGGTTAGGTAAGTTTTCTAAGATACTTCTGGAACAAAATTATTACATTTTAGATTAAAATAAATAAAAAATATATATCTTTAAACGTATAAAAGAAAATTTTAGAAAGAACTTAATTTTAAATGAGTACATAAATAACCCGCATAGAAGATAGGAGCTTACGACAACGTTTCGGTCCGAATTGGACCATTTACAAAGTCACACTAACAAAAAGAAGAGAGGGAGGGAGTTTATATAAAGGCCAGCCGACAGGGAAGGGAACAAGAAAAAGTGGTGGAGGAGTAATAGTGGTAGTAGTAGTGGTTGTAATAATAGTAGTGGAGTCAGTCAAATACTAAGAAAGAGGAGCACTGCAAGGGAGCTAGTGGTCCACATAGGGTTGGGGCAAGAACACAGAGGGGGTAAATAATTATTAATGAACCACAGAAACAAGGCAAAATAAAGAAAACACAGAGGAGAAAGAAGAAAGAGGAAAGAGGAAAGGGGTAGAGGGAGAAGGGAAAAAAGAATCAGGTTAAGTCACGGGTGTTCTGAAGTTTGGAGCATTTAACAATGTAATGGGAGAGGAAAGCATCTACAGAGACAAAGCCAGGACTCAGATTCATACAAGGAAAGTTGTGTATAAGGGAGGATTCAACAAGACGACGACTGTGAAAGTTTGACATAGGGTAAACAGTTTTAGAAGAAGATCAATCAATAGGATGACTGTGATCTCTGACATGACAGAAAAGAGCATTATTGGTGTCGGCAACACTAGCACTATTTTTGTGCTCCCTAAGTCTGTCAGAAAGAGATCGGCCAGTTTCTCCAAAGTACTGAAGAGGACAGGAGGAACAAGAAATGGAGTAGACACCAGGAGCATTTATAGAGGGAGGAGAGGTATGAACTAGATTAGTGCAAAGAGTGTTAGTTTGGCAGAAAGTAAGTTTGATGTCTAAGGAACGGAGAGAGCTGTTGAGATTAGAGAGACCGGAAATGTAGGGAAGACAGAGGACAGGAGAGTTCCGAGGAGCAGAGAGTTTGGGAGAGAAGAAAGTCCGTTTAGCACATGAGAAGGCAGAGTCTTTGAAACGGGAAGGGCCTTCCCAAAACTCACAAATCTGATATTCCTCTGCGTCCCATCATATCTTCTAGAGGTTCTGTCTCTTTTTCTCTTGCTTCTTGGCTAGCTAAAACCCTCACTCCCTGTACCCCCCTGTCCCTTCCCCTCAGCTCTTTCCCCACTCTCCCCCTAGCATTTCACCCCACTCTCTGTACCCCCTGTCCCTCCCTTCCTCTTACCCCTCCTCTCCCCCCTTGCTTAACCAGCAGTTCCTCACCCCCTCTCTCCTTGTACCCCCAAATCTCTCCCTGCTGCTTTTCCCCCTCCCACTGCATATCCTTTTCCCCTTCCTTCACCCACTCACTCCCATTCCCACTCCCAATCCCACTCACACCCACACCCACTCACTCTGAAAATACATAAACCTCCTCTTCCTCAGCATATGGCCTCACACTCTTCCTCACACACACACACACACACACACACACACACACACACACACACACACACACATACACACACACACAAACACACACACACACACAAGCACACATGTTCTGGCACTGTAGAAGCTGACTATTAGTATTAATACTGTTATTATTAGAAGTTAGAAGTACTTGTGTTATTATTATTATTATTATTATTATTATTATTATTATTATTATTAGTGTATTATTAGTATTATTGATACATAGAAGTGAGGAGGTTTATTTCTGGCCCTCATCACTTAACTGCTACAACCAACACACACACACACACACTGAAAATACAGAAGCTTCGTTCTGTGGCAAAATGGTTTACCCAAGAGCAGGGCCGAGAACCAGGGGTCTGGTGGGTGAACCTAGGAGGGAAGATTGGGAGGCAGAGCTCACAAAAAGGGATAAAGAATGGGGAAGGAAGCTAGAAGAGCTTGGCAAGAAATTGGAAGAGAGGGTAGTTGAAGAGAGTGGGAAGTGGGAGCTACAAGCCAAAGCAGCAGAAGCTAAGATACAGTGCTTAAAAGAGGAACTGAAAAACCTGAAACAGCTCAAAGAGATAAATGACAATTCAGACATGACATCAGGAACTTCTACATCAGTCACAGACATGGGGACTGTAGGGAGCAAAGAAGCTAAACTGTATGCAAAGATCCTATCAGACCCACGTGGGGCCCAGGCAAAGACGAGGAGCACACTAGGAACAAATGAGAGGTCTGAAGACAATGCAGTAGCTATGCTATATATAGAGGGACTCTAACAGACAATTGCAGTGGCCATGAATACATGAGCAGGAAAGACAAACCACTGAGCATAGGGACTTCAGTCAAGGAAGGGATTGAAGGAAGGAACGCTTCAATGGAAGGAAATAAAACATCTCAGAGGATGCAAAGGGAGACACAGTGGGAGGACGAAAGGGAGAGGTCAATTTTTGTCTATGGGCTCCAGGAAGTTGAAGGGGAAACCTATGATAAAAAAAAACTGGAGAAAAAAGCGATAGAAGGTGTTATAAAAGCAATAGGTGAAGGAGACATGACCCAGGTGACAAATTTTCGGATAATTGGGTGGTTTGCAAGGGGAAGAGAACGGCCTCTCAAAGTAATTTTCAAGACAGAATCAGCTCAAACCATGATCCTGCAGGAGAAAGCACGACTGAGGGACAAACCGGAGTACCAGAGAGTGTACCTCAATCGAGACAGAACACAAGAGGAAAGGATGATACTGAAAGAGAGGGCACAAAGATGAAAGGAGGAACGAGAGGAAATGAAAAAGATGAGCACATCACAAACCCCACCCCTACAGCAACCTCCTATGGGCACTCTGCCCACACTCCCCCATCACAAACCCCACCCCAACCACAACCCCCCATAGACCCCCACCAGGGCTGCCGCTCCCCCAACCCCAATATTCTCCCAGGTCCACAATTTTAGAAAAGAAGTTGAAGGTTTGGTACACGAACGCGGATGGAATAACTAATAAATATGAGGAGTGGAATGAAAGAATCAATGAGAAGTCCCGGACATCATAGCAGTCACAGAAACGAAACTCACTGAGACAATAACAGATGCAATCTTCCCACTGGGATATCAGATCCTGAGGAAAGATAGAAGGACCAGAGGGGAAGGAGAGGTTGCACTGCTCGTAAAAAAACGATGGAGATTTGAGGAAATGGAAGGCATGGACGAGATTAGTGAAAAGGATTACATAGTAGGTACAATTCAGTCTGGGAAACATAAGGTAGTCATTGTAGTAATGTATAACCCACCACAGAACTGCAGGAGTCCAAGAGAGGAATATAAACTGGCTGAGGTGGCAAGGAGAGCACACTCGAGAAGAGCAAAGTTACTGTTATGGGATTACAAAGGAAATCAATTGGAACCTGGAGACAATGGGGTCCCGAAACATGGAGAGCCAAGATGATGGATGTGGTACTGAAACCACGGTTGCTTGATTATATAGTAGAGTTACAAGTGGAGAGGGTAACAGGAGTTGAATGGGAAAAACCGAACTATAAAAGGGGGGACTACACTGGTATGAAGAAATTCCTGCAGGAGGTTCAGTGGGACAGAGACAAGGTAGGAAATTCAGTAAACGAAATGATGGAATATGTAATAACAAAATGGAAGGAGGCAGAGGAAAGGTTTGTTCCCAAGGGCAACAAAAATAGTGGGAAGACCAGAACGAGCCCCTGGTTTACCCGAAGGTGTAGGGAGGCAAAGCCTAAGCGCACTAGAGAATGGAAAAAGTACAGAAGGCAAAGGGCCCAGGAAAATAAGGAGATTAGTCGAACAGCCAGAAATGAGTATGCACAGATAAGGAGGGAGGCCCAGCGACAGCACGAAAGTCAAGTCTGACAGGAAACTGATGTATAGCCACATTAGGAGGAAGACAACAGTCAAAGACCAGGTGATCAGGCTGAGGAGAGATGGTGGTGAACTCACAAGAAATGATCAAGAGTTATGTGAGGAGCTCAACACGAGATTTTAGGAGGTATTTACAGTGGACACAGGAAGGACTCTGGAAAGACAGAACAGTGCGGGACACCAACAAGGATTATACCAACAAGTGTTGGATGACATACATACAACTGAGGAGGAACTGAAGAAGCTGCTCAGTGACCTTGATACCTCAAAGGCGATGGGACCGGACAACATCTCCCAGTGGGTCCTTAGAGAGGGAGCAGAGATGCTGTTTGTGCCACTAACCACAATCTTCAACACATCCCTTGAAACTGGACAACTACCTGAGGTATGGAAGACTGCAAATGTAGTTCCCATTTTTATGAAAGGAGACAGAACCGAGGCACTAAACTATAGACCAGTGTCACTGACGTGTATAGTATGCAAAGTCGTGGAGAAGATTAACAGGAGGAGAATGGTGGAGCACCTGGAACGGAACAATATTATAAACGACAACCAGCATGGATTCATGGAAGGCAAATCCTGTGTCACACACCTTCTGGAGTTCTATGACAAAATAACAGAAGTAAGACACGAGAGAGAGGGGTGGGTTGATTGCATTTTCTTGGACTGCAAGAAGGCCTTCGACACAGTTTCTCACAAGAGATTAGTGCACAGGTAGTGACAGGGAGGCAACAACGGGTCATGGTACGTGCTGAGGTATCACAGTGGGCGCCTGTGATGAGCGGGGTCCCACAGGGGTCAGTCCTAAGACCATTGCTATTCTTGGTATATGTGAATGACATGACGGAAGGGATAGACTCAGAAGTGTCCCTGCTCGAAGATGATGTGAAGTTAATGAGGAAAATTAAATCTGATGAGGATCAGGCAGGACTTTAAAGAGACCTGGACAGGCTGGACACCTGGTCCAGCAACTGGCTTCTCGAATTTAACCCCGCTAAATGCAAAGTTCTGAAGATCGGAGACGGGCAAAGAAGACCGCAGACACAGTATAGGCTAGGTGGCCAAAGACTGCAAACCTCGCTCAAGGAGAAAGATCTTGGGGTGAGTATGACACCTAGCACGTCTCCGGAAGCACACATCAACCAGATAACTGCTGCAGCATATGGGCGCCTGGCAAATCTGAGAATAGCGTTCCGATACCTTAGTAAGGAATCGTTCAAGACACTGTACACCGTGTACGTCAGGCCCATACTAGAGTATGTAGCACCAGTTTGGAACCCACACCTGGTCAAGCACGTCAAGAAATTAGAGAAAGTGCAAAGGCTTGCGACAAGGTAAGTTCCAGAGCTAAGGGGAATGTTCTACGAAGAAAGGTAAAAGGAAATCGGCCTGACAACACTGGAGGACAAGAGGGTTAGGGGAGACATGATAACGACATACAAAATGCTGCGTGGAATTTACAAGGTGGATAGAGACAGGATGTTCCAGAGAGCGGACACAGAAACATGGGGTCACAATTGGAAGTTGAAGACTTAGATGAGTCAAAGGGATGTTAGGAAGTATTTCTTCAGCCATAGAGTAGTCAGGAAGTAGAATAGTCTAGCAAATGATGTAGTGGAGGCAGGAACTATACATAGCTTTAAGACGAGGTATGGTAAAGCTCATGGAGCAGGGAGAGAGGGGACCCAGTAGCGATCAGTGAAGAGGCGGGGCCAGGAGCTGAGTCTCGACCACTGCAACCACAATTTGGTGAGTACAATTATGTGAGTACACACCCACCCACACACACACAAACACACACACACATATATATACATACACATACACACATGCACACATACACACACATACTTACACATACACACACATACACATATACATACATACACATACACACACACACACACACACATATATACACACACATACACACACATACAAATCACTCCCCACTCACTCCCTCTACTCCATCACTCCCCACTCACTCCCTCTACTGCATCACTTCCTACTCACTCCATCTACTACATCGGACCCCACTCACTCCCTCTACTCCATCACTCCCCACTCACTCCCTGTACTCCATCACTCCCCACTCACTCCCTCTACAGCATCACTTCCTACTCACTCCATTTACTACATTGCTCCCCACTCACTCCCTCTACTCCATCACTCCATCTCACTCCCTTTACTCCATCACTCCCTACTCACTCCATCTACTACATCACTCCCTCTACTCCCTCACTCCCTATTCACTCTATCTACTCCATCACTCCCCACTCACTCCTTCTACTCCATCACTCCCTACTCACTCCATCTAGTACATCGCTCCCCACTCACTCCCTCTTCTCCATCACTCCACAATCACTCCCTCTAATCCATCACTCCCCACTCACTCCCTCTACTCCATCACTCCCTCAACTCCATCACTCCCTCTATTCCCTCACTCCCTACTCACTCTATCTACTCCCTCACTCCCTACTCACTCCATCTACTCCATCACTCCCCACTCACTCCCTCTATTCAATCACTCCCTACTCACTCCATTTACTACATCACTCCTTCTACTTCATCACTCCCTACTCACTCCATCTAGTACATCGCTCCCCACTCACTCCCTCTACTCCATCACTCCACACTCACTCTCTCTACTCCATCACTCACTCACTCCCTCTACTCCATCACTCCCTCAACTCCATCACTCCCTCTATTCCCTCACTCCCTACTCACTCCTTCTACTCTATCACTCCCTACTCACTCCATCTAGTACATCGCTCCCCACTCACTCCCTCTACTCCATCACTCCCCACTCACTCCCTCTATTACATCACTCCCTCTAGTCCATCACTCCCTACTCACTCCATCTACTACATCACTCCCTACTCACTCCATCTACTCCTCCACTCCCCACTCCCTCCCTCCACTCCATCACTCCCTTCTCACTCCCTCTACTCTATCACTCCCTACTCACTCACTCTAATCCATCACTCCCTATTCACTCCTTATACTTCCTCACTTCCTACTCACCCTCTCTACTCCTTCATTCCATCTACTCCCTCACTCTCTACTCCTTCCCTCTACTCCCTTACTCTCTCTACTCCATCATTCCCTCTACTCTCTCACTCTATTCTCCCTCCCTCTTCTCCCTCACTTCCTACTCCATCTTTCTCTCTACTCCATCACTCCCCACTTACTCCCTCTACACCATCACTCCCGTCTCACTCGCTCCACTCCATCACTCCCTCTACTCCATCATTCCCTACTCACTCCCTCTACTCCCTCACTTTCTACTCACTCCCTCTACTCCCTACTCACTTCCTCTACTCCCTCACTTTCTACTCACTCCCTCTGCTCCCTACTCACTTCATTTACTCCCTCATTCAATAATCACTCTACTCCCTACTCACTACCTGTACTCCCTCACTCCCTCTACTCTCTCACTCACTACTCTCTCCCTCTACTCCTTCCTCTCTCTACTACTCCTCCATTTACTCCCCCACTCGTTACTCATTCCCTCACTTCCTACTCACTCCCTCTACTCACTCTCTCTACTTTCTCACCCCCTACTCACTCCTTCTCCATCATACCTACTCACTCCCTCTACTTCATCACTCCCTCTACTTCCTCACACCCTCTACTTCCTCACTCCCACTACTCCATCACGCCCTACAGTGCCCTCACTCCCTACTCACTCTGTCTACTCCCTCACTCCCTACTCACCCCCTCTACTCCTTCGCTCCCTACTCACTCCTTCACTTCCTACTCACGCGCTCTGCTCCCTCACTCCTTACTAACTCTAATTCCTCGCTCCCTACCCACTCCCTACTCACTTTCTCTACTCTTACTCACTACTTCTACTCCCCACTCACTCCAACTCCATTACTCCCATTACTCCCTCACTTTTTACTCACTCCCTCTAAACCCTCACTCCTTACTCTTTCATTCCTTCTACTTTCCTACTCTCTACACACTCCCTACTCATTCCCTCTACTCCCTACTCACTCCCTCTATGCCCTCACTTCCTCTACTCCCTACTCCATCACTCCTTACTAAATCTGTGTACTCCCTCATTCCCTACTCCATTACTCCCTACATTCAATCCCTCTACTCTAGTACTCCCTACATTCAATCCCTCTACTCTAATACTCCCTACTCTCACTCCCTCTACTTCACCACTCCCAACTCTCACTCCCTCTACTCCCTACTCAATTACTCCCTCTAGTCCATCACTCCCTGCTCTCACTCCCTCTATTCTCTACTCCTACTCCCCACCACACACACAAACACATAGACACACAGACTAACACACATATATGTATACAACCCAAACACACTACTATAACCAGCGAAAAAAAGAATGGGACCCCAGAGGGGAGATAGAAGTCCCAGGGGAACAAGGAAGATGGGCCTGGAAGAGACGAATTTACGGATGAGCTAAGGAGTAAAATGGAACAAGAGTGGGAAAGGAAGCTAGGTGAGCTTATCGCTAAAATGGAGGAGAGGATGAACGAAGAGAACAAGAAGAGCTGTGATTCGAAGCTGCAGAAGCCAGGATACAGAGCCTGGAAGATGATATGGAAATAGTGAATCAAGATATAGAGCCAAAGAACAAAAGGGGCATAGCATCAGGAGTCCTCCCTGCATAAACAAAACCATGCCATCAGGAGATCCAGGAAATTATAAAAAAGGCAGCAATGGCTATGTTTAAATGGGACCCAGAGATGCAGAGGGAAAATCAAATGGAAGCAGAGAAGGAGAGGGCAGTTTTTATTCATGGGCTTTAGGAGGCCGAAGGGAGGACATGCAAAGAAAGTCGACTGAGAGAGAAAAAAGAGAATGAAAATATCATCAAACTAACAGGAGAGGAGGACATGACTGAGCAGATAAATTTTCAATGAATAGGGAAATACTTGAGGGAAAGAAATAGGCCAGTCAAATTTATTTTCAAGACAGAAATGGTGTAGAACAAGATCCTGCAGCAGAAACCACAGCTGAAGGAAACAAAAATACCGGAGGGTGTACCTAGATTGCGACAGAATGTGAACAGAACGACAGAAACTGACAGGATACAAAGATGAAAAGGGCTAAAAGAGACACAAGGCTAGAGTCAGGAGGGGACAACCTGAGTTGGGAGGAGCAGCAAGCACAACCACCCACAGAACCCCGCAACCAAATATATCTCAAAACAAGCTACACCCCACACTCACAAACCCCACCCCACTCTACACAGTAGACTCCCATAGTACTCTCCCAAGTCTCCCAGGAATCATACACCAATCCAAGTGGAATAACAAATAAGTGTGAGGAGTGGCATGAAAGAATCATAGAGAAACCAAGCTCACATGAATGATAACGGATGCCATCATTCCAACTTTATAGCAGATTCTAAAGAAAACTAGGGAGAATGGGGGAGTTGCACTGCTCATCAAAAACCAGTGGAGTTTTGAGAGTTGGAATAAGGGGACTGAGGGAAAGCAAGAGACAACATAGTACGAAAACTTCAGACTGGGGGTCCCAAGGTAGTGATTGCAGTGATGTATAACCCAGCAGAGAATGGCAAAAGACTAACAGAGCAATGGTTGATGCACTAGCTGAGGTGACCAGAAGAACCCACGTGGGCAGGGC
Organism: Cherax destructor; assembly: GCA_009830355.1. Classification (NCBI taxonomy): domain Eukaryota; kingdom Metazoa; phylum Arthropoda; class Malacostraca; order Decapoda; family Parastacidae; genus Cherax; species Cherax destructor. The sequence continues at coordinate 17,421 of WNWK01007512.1, read as the reverse complement.
AAAGTTACTAGTTGATGGTGACTTCATTCACAAGGAAATTGACTGGGAAATCTTGGAACCACATAGGGGCCCAGAAACGTGGAGAGCTCAGATCATGGAGGTGGTACTGGAAAACCTCATGCATCAACATGTTAGGGACACTACCAGACAGAGAGGAGAGGATGAACCAGCAAGGCTGGACCTCATACTCACCTTGAGCAGTTCAGACATTGAGGACATCACATATGAAAGGTTTCTCGGAGCTAGTGATCACATGGTAATGAGCTTCAAATACAAAGTAGAGTTACAAGTGGAGGGAAGCAGAACGAGTAGGACGGGAGAGGCTAAACTTAAAAAGAGGGAACTACACAGGCATGAGGAATTTCCTGCATGAGGTTCAGTGGGAAAGAAAACAGGTAGTAAAATCAGAAAATGAAATGATGGAATACGTGACAACAAAATGCAAGGAGGCAGAGGAGAGGTTAGCTCCCAAGAGCAACAGAAATAATGGGAAGACCAGAACGAGCCCTTGGTTCACCCAAAGGTGTAGAGAGGCAAAAACTAAGTAGGCAAGAGAATGGAAAAAGTATAGAAGACAAAGGGCCTATTAAAATAAGGAGATTAGTCGAAGAGCCAGAAACAAATATGCATAGATAAGGGGGGAGGCCAAGTGACTATACGAAAATGACATAGCAACGAAAGCCAAGTCTGACCTGAAGGTGTTGTACATTCACATCAGGAGGAAAACAACAGTCAAGGACCAGGTAATCAGGCTGAGGAAGGAAGGAGGAGAGATCATGAGAAATGAGCGAGAAGTATGTGAAGTGCTCAACATGAGATTTAAGGAAGTATTTTCGGTGGAGACGAAATTTCTCCGGAAAGCCGGAATAGTGGGGTACACCAACAAGTGCTGGACACAATGCACACAACCGAGGAGGAGGTGAAGAGGCTGCTAAGTGAACTAGATACCTCAAATGCGGTGGGACAGGACATCTCTCTGTGGGTTCTGTGAGATGGAGCAAATGTGCTGTTTGTGCAACTAACAACAATCTTCAACACCTCTATCGAAATAGGGAGGGTACCTGAGGTGTGGAAGACAGCAAATGTAGTCCAAATTTTTAAGGACACAGACAAGCAGCATTAAACTACAGACCAGTGTCACTGACATGTAGAGTATGCAAAGTCATTGAGGAGATTATCAGGAGAAGAGTGGTAGACCACCTAGAAAGGAATGAGATTATTCACGACAACTAGCATGGTTTCAGGGAAGGGAAATCCTGTGTCACAAACCTACTAGAGTTTTAAGACAAGGTGACGGACTAAGGCAAGAGAGAGAGGTGGAAAGATTGCATTTTCATGGACTGCAAGAAGGCTTTCGACACAGCCTGGTTAAGTAACTGGCTCCTTGAATTTAACCCCGCCAAATGCAAAGTCATGAAGATCGTGGAAGGGCAAAGAAGACCGAAGATAGAGAATAGTTCAAAGACTGCAAACCTCACTCAAGGAAAATATCTTGGGGTGAGTATAATACCGAGCACATCTCCTGGGGCGCACATCAACCAGATAACTGCTGCAGCATATGGGCACCTGACAAACCTAAGAATAGCTTTGCGATACCTCAATAAGGAGTCGTTAAGACTCTATACACAGTGTACGTCAGGCCCATATTGGAGAATGCAGCACCAGTTTGGAACCCACACCTGGTGAAGAACGTCAAGAAATTAGAGAAAGTGCAAAGGTTTGCAACAAGACTAGTCTTAGAGCTAAGAGGATTGTCCTACGAAGAAAGGTTCAGGGAAATCGTCCTGACGACACTGGAGGACAGGAGGGTTAAGGGAAACATGATAACGACATATAAAATACTGCGAGGAATTGACAAGGTGGACAAAGACAGGATGTTCCAGACATGGAACACAGAAAGAAGGGGTCACAATTGGAAGTTTAAGACTCTGTTGAGTCAAAGGGATGTTAAGAGGTATTTCTTTAGTCATAGAGTTGTCACAAAGTGGAATAGCCTAGAAAGTGACGTAGTGAAGGCAGGAACCATACATAGTTTTAAGATGATGTTTGATAAAGCTCATGGAGCAGGAAGAAATAGGACCTAGTAGCGATCAGTGAGGATGCGGAGCCCGGAGCTATGATTCGACCCCTGCAACCACAAATTGGTGAGTACTCACTTGAACAAAAATCGATAGGGAAAGGAACTGGGAGGGGGAGAGAGAAATGAAAGGCTCAGTGGGTTACGCACTGGCCTAAAATTTTACGACTCACTTGCCATGGGTTCTAACCCCTCCCGTACCCTGTTTGTTTGCAGTCGTTTTATTACGATTTCGTGAGTCAAGAACAAGAGATTCAAACTATCATGAGACTTACAGTTGCGGAGAACAGAATTATCCAGATGACAATTTTTCAAAGACCTGAAAAAAACGCGATAGTGGATAATACGCTCAGTCAAATTGACCCTCACAACAAAAATAGCTCTAGTAACATTCAGTGGAAACCACAGTTAAGGAACACAGAAATGTATCAATGGTTTACCTCGACTGTGAATGAACAATAAAGGTGCAGGAACAACTTAGAGAGAGTACGCAGATGCCAGAGAAGGAAAGAGGATACAGGGCATAGATTGTCAGATATAGAAGCTCAGCCTCCGTAGGACTCCCAAGCATAGCTACTCACAAACCTAGAACTTAAGCCTTATCCCTCTATCCCACACTAGCATAATAACAAAATAAAAATAAGTCATATCTCACCCCTTACCCTACATCCAGAGTCTTCACCCCTCATCCCTCCCGGTGCAAGAACCTTCATTACAACTGCCCCTCACCCTATGCCCCCCGACCCCTCTTCCCCATTCACCCCACATTTCCACTTTCCTCATTCACATCATCTACATTCAATATCCTGACCCCTTCCGGCATAGAAAATCCACCCAGGCCTATCACCCCCAATCCCCACTCTCCAACCCACACTCCCCAACCCACTCCCCAACCCACACTTCCCAACCCACACTCCCCAACCCACACTCCCCAACCCATGTGCAAGAACCAGGAATTCAGGAACCTGAGAAACGAAACATAATAATAAAAAGAAAACCGAAAGTTTAGAACACAAATGCGGATGGAATAATAAATCAGAGTAAAAAATTGAAGAAATGAATAGTGGAAGCATCCCTAGACATTATAGCACTCACAGAGTTTGAAGCTCCCAAAGATGATAACAGATAAATATTCTTCCTGGCTAGATAGCAGATTATGAAGAAAGACACAGGGAAGAGAGAAGGTCGAGGAGTAGCACTGCTAATCAGAAACCAGTGGGATTTTGTGGCAATGAAAGGAAGAAACAGAGAGGAAGCTGACGACTACATAAGAAGGACATTCAACACCGAAGCTCCCAAGGTGGTGATAGCGGTGATGTACAACCATTCACTAAACAGCAAGAAACCAGGACATGAATTTAATGATAATACCAAAGCAATGATAGATATATTAGCTGAGATGGAGAGAAGAGTTTACACGAGCAGTGATAAGCTGCTGATCACGAGAAACTTTAACCACAAGAATATAAACTGAGAGAACTTAGGAGCCACACAGGCTAACAGAAACGTGGAGTGCTAAGATGCCGGAAGTGGTAATGAATAACGTCATGTACTTATTTGTTTGGGACACTAGTACGGAGAGAGAGGATAAGATGAACCAGCACTGCTGGGCTTTGTGTTCATCATGAGTGATTCTGACTAAGAGGAAAATGATAATGAAAGAGGTGTAGTGGAAAAGTCAACTAAAGGGGAAGTCAGTGAATAATGTGATGGAGTATGAGACAAGAAACTGCAGAGAGGCAAAATAGAAATCGTACTCAAGATCAAAAGAAGTAATGGAAAGAAGATATTGAGCAGAATAGCTAGAAACAAATATTCATTGATAAGAATAGAGGCTTAACGATCACTAGAGAATAAAATAGCTTCGAAAACCAAATCTGGTCCAAATTTGTTATACAGCCACATGAGGTAGATATTAGTAAATTTCCAAGTAATTATGATGAACAAGAGGTCACAAAGAATGACCTAATAGTCCGTGAGGAGAATAGCAAGAAATTTAATCAAGAATTCTCAGAGAAACTTCTAAGATTACCAGCGAACCTGAGCAGAAGAGTGCACTGGTGAACGCTGGAGACAATACATACAACAGGAGAAGAGGTGAAGTAGCTATTGTGTAAGCAGGTACTGTGTGAGCCACTAGCGACAATCCTCAACAAGTCAATAGACAGAGGGCAGCTGACTGACTTCCTGCCTGTGCTTCAGATTTTTCAAGACTATGGTGGTCTTAACCAACTCCAAGGCTGAGGGACTGATTGCCTCATCTATTGTATCTAGTTCTTCATTCTTCACATTATGTCCTTTTATTATATTGATAAAGCCACTGGATGGCGAAACATCTACAAATAAAGATACCCAGATGTTGTACATGTGTTTAATTCTTCATCGTTTCGGTATTAGATACAATTTATATGTAACTTGTCAGACACTGCAACATCAAGGCATTCTGGTACAGAGGACATCTCCACAACCTTGTAGTTTACTCCAGGCCCACTAAGGAATCCCGCCTACCATTGACTTCATCTGCTGCACGTGCCAGTATATACGCCAGTATATAAGCGCCAGTCTTCCTGCCTGTGATTCAGAGTCTTCAAGACTACGGTGCTCTTCACCAACTCTAAGACTCAGGGACTGATTACCTCATCTTTTATATATATAGTTCAACATTCTTAAAATTATGCCCTTGTATTATATTGACAAAGCCACCGGATGGCGAAACGTCTACAAATAAAGGTACCCAGATCTTGCATTTGTGTCTAGTTCTTCATGAAGTCCCATTATTTAAGAAAGGGGGCAGACAGGTAGCATGTCACTGACGTGCAATATATGCAACGTTATGGAGAAAATAATCAGGAAAAGAGTGGTGGTATGCCAATAAAAGAGTTAGTTTGTAAAATGACAACCTCTACGGCTTTAGAGGTGATGAATCTTGTCTCACAAACCTACTACAGTTATAAGATAAGGTAACATGAAAGGTAGAAGAGAGAGGGATGGGTAGATTGCATATTCTTGGAATGTAGTAAGGCTTTTAACACTTCCACACAAGAGACTGGGACAATAGTTATGAGAGTAGGAAGGAATAACAGAGGAACTACAAAGGATCAGGGAATGTCTAACAGGAAGGAAATAACGACAAATTGCCTAAGAGGGGTAGGAATGAGTGCATGTGACGAGTGCGGTTCCACAAGAATCAGTACTAGGACCTTGATTATTTCTTATATAGGTGAACCACAAGAGGTATTTCTCTTCGCAGATGATGTAAAACTAATAGGAAGAATAGGAAATGAGGAATACGAAAGACTACATATGAATCAGATAAGGATGGACAAGTTTCTACTGGAATTTATCCTTAGAAAGTGCACATTTATGACTGGGGGAAAAGGCAAGGAACACCACAGATGGAGTACAAGCTCTGGAGGAAAATGATGCAAACTCCACTCAAGGATAAGAACTCATTTTGAATATTGTACCGAACATATCACCTAAAGTTCTCATCAAGTGAATAAAGGCTGCATCAAATGCACTTCTGGCATATACGTTTTTCTGAAATTTAAGCACAGAATTATTCGGGACACAGTGTATGGTGTACGTCATTAATATATTAGCATATGCAGCACCAGTAACGCATACCTAAGCAACCATGTCAAGAAACTGGAGAAAGTGCAAAGGTTCGCAACGAGACTATACTCTGAGGAAAGGGGTATGTCTTTTGAGGAGAAGAGAACTAAGCTTGATGATGCTAGAGGAAAGAAAACCTACGGTAGATAAGATAAGAACGAACAAAATACTGATTGGAATTGATGAGGACAGATTGAGAGACGGGAAACAGGAACATGTGGGCACAGTTGGAAGTTGAAAACAGAAATGAGTAACAGTGTTATTAAGAAGTATTTCTTCAGTCGTAGAGTAGTCAGGGAATGGAACGATCTGGAACACAGAGTGGTTGAGGTAGGAGAGAACGAATCTAGTAGAGACCAGCGAAGAAGCAGTGCCAGGACATTGTAACCACATGTTGATGAGTATATAGTGTGAATACACACACACACACACACACACAAGAAGAGGTATGATAAAACTCATGGAGCAGGCAGAGTGACCTAGCAGCGACCAGTGAAGAGGCAGGGCCAGGAGCTGTGACTCGACCCCTGCAACCACAACTAGGTGAGGTGAGTACACACACACACAGGAGGAGTAGGAGGATACCTTAACGATGTCCAAAGTACTGAGAGGAACTGACAAGGTCAACAGGGGCGGAATGTCTCAAAGATGGGATACAGGAACAAGAGGACGCAAGTATATGTTGAAAACTCAGAACAGTCATAGGGATTTAAGGAAGTATTTCAGCAAGCTTAGTGTTGTCAAGAAGTGGAACAACCTGGAGAGTGAAGTGGTAGATGGGGAATCCATACATAGCTTTAAGAAGAGGTACGATAAGGCTCTTGGAGCCGGGAGAGAGTGGACCTAGTAGCAACCAACGAAGAGGAGGGGCCAGGACCTGTGATTCGATCCCTGTAACTACATATAGACGAGCGCACAGACACACCCACACAATAAAAAATATGTTTCTACTTGATAGTGTAAGTAACTTTAAAAAAAAAATGCTTATAATGCCATACCTTCAAGACATGATGTCTGTACATGCTGGGTACCATTTACCATTCGGAACAACACTTGTGCCTGCTGGGACAGAGCCAGTTGTGTTATCATCATAGCAGAACGCAGTTCCTCTAATTCTGACACCTCCACCTTGGCCACACAACCTCCTATGAGAAGGTAAAATGTAATGGCTATTATTGCAGCCATTATAACAACTTGTGTATATAGTGAACTAACGTAGGAGAGACGTTCAGGGGGCGGCGAGGTGCAATAGATAATGGAGAATGGCATATGAGTGACTGGCTGTAACCATGTGAATGCGATGGGAGACTATTTATATAAGTGACTTAAGTGGAAATCCCAGCCACAACTGAGTGTTCAAACATACTTTAGAAGCGATATAAAATTACGATAGTACTTTAAAATTTCTTTGTTGATCTTCCGTTCACAGATTTCTTCAGAGTAATTATACAATAGTATGCTATTTGAAGGAGAAGAAAGTAATATCACTTAACGATATAGTATTCTGAAGGATAATGAAAGAAGCAGCAACTCGTCAAGTCATCATCGGGATTCCCAGGCTGAGTGACAAGAGATTATCTCTATGACACTCGGGATTCCCAGGCTGAGTGACAAGAGATTATCTCTATGACACTCGGGATTCCCAGGCTGAAAAACAAGAGATTATCTCTATAACACACTGAAACGCAATACCACATTTTGAAACACACTACATGCACGCGAACACACACACACACACATAACACACACACAAATACTCCCACAACACACACACACACACACACACTAAGTAGGCATGAAGAACTTCCTGCATGGAGTTCAGTGGGACAGAGGGATGGCAGGGAAGTCAGTAGACGAGATGATGGAATATATGACAACAATTTGCAAGGAAGCTGAGGAGAGGTTTATACCCAAGGGTAACAGGAGAAGCGAAAAAGCCAGGATGAGCCCATGGTTCACCCAAAGGTGCAGGAAAGCCAAAACCAAGTGTGCCAGGTAATGGAAGAAGTATAGAAGACAAAGGACCCAGGAGAATAAGGAGAGCAGTCGTAGAGCCAGAAATGAATATGCACAGGTAAGAAGGGAGGCCCAAAGACAATACGAAAATGATATTGCAGCGAAAGCCAAATCTGACCCAAGTTTGTCTGGAAGAATTTGTTTTATTAACTCGTCTGATCGAGGCGGTTAAGAAAGCTGTTAGGACAATCTGGGAGAATTTGCGTACTCCCAGCCCCCTCCCCCATGGCTGAGTGGAATTGAGGCTTGAAACTACTGTCCATCTTCAAGGGAAATATTCAGTACACTCTCTAGCATGGTCTTTAGAAGAGAGTCATATTCCTGGAATTTTGGAATGCCGAAGGCTAGGGGAGCATCTCAAAAAGTAGGTAAGTTTTGGGAAGGCCAGCACCTAGTGAGTAGGTAAAAGGCATCACGTGTATCACTGTCTTTCATCCTGCCTTCTATCATCTTGACGTCTGAGATTTTTTTTCTAGAATCAGATCAGTAGCATTGGATCCAAGAGGAGCGCCAAGGAGAATGTTGTTGGCTGGATCAATGGCTCTTGCTTCTCATAAAACAGCACTAATATCCGAAATAATCTGTCTATTAATAGAAACAATTTCGCACTTGGTGAGGTTTAAAGAGAGACCCAGTCTCCTTTATTTTCCTGAAGTCCTCTAGGAGAGAGTCTGTGGTGCCAGCCAGGGTACCATCATCTAACAACCAGATAATGAACTCACTGGGCAGTGTTTCTGTGATTTCCTTGATGGCCAGAAAGAAAAGTAAAGGGGAGAGTCAGTTTCATGGTCCCACTATAACACGATTTGAAGATTGAGACACTTATGCAACATATGGGAATATTTATTAAGGAAACGTTTCGCCACACAGTGGCTTCATCAGTCCAATACAAAGCAGAGAGGGGCAAGTAAAGGAGGAGTTTGAGGTAATCAGTCCCTCAGCTTGGAGTCGATGTGTTCAGTCTATCACTCTTGTAGAAAGTACAGCATATGGCCGCAGAAATGGCTTAATAAAGATTCCCATATGTTGCATAAGTGTCTCAATCTTCAACTTGTCGGTTTTCAAACCATTTATCACATCTGTCAGACACTGCAATATCATGGGATCTTGATACAAGGAATTCTTCAATACATGTCCAATCTTTGGACGAAGACCTACTTACACTAGTGGATGTTCCCACTGTGACCCCGCCTCCTCCTGCTGCCACTCACCTGACTACAGTATATAAGCCACTTCTCTGGCCCTATACTGTACTTTCTACAAGATTGATGGACTGAAAACACCGATTCCAGGCTGAGGGACTGATTACCTCAAACTCCTCCTCTCCTTACCCCTCTCTGCTTTGTATTGGACTGAAGAAGCCACTGTGTGGCGAAACGTTTCCTTAATAAACATTCCCATATGTTGCATAAGTGTCTCAGTTGTATGCAAGGATAGAAGGAAGGGAAGTGTCTAGAAAGTGCGTTAAGAGCACCATCCCTTCTGAATATGTTGAATGCGTTGGCAAAGTTCAATTTGATCATGTTTTTTTTCATCTGACATGTTATTGTTGTAAACTAGTGCTGCATGGGCAGCTGCTTCACAACCTTGTTGAACACCCATAAGAAGCGTTGTTGGTTTCAGCACTGCAGCAGCGTTTTGACTCACTATTCTCACCGCAGCCTTGACAACAAGGCGTCGAAGGGCGTTGCCCACTGCAATGGGTCTGATTCCTCCATCCTTTTTCCAGAAAGCACATAGTGAAGCACCAAAGAAGAATGGCCTAATGGCCTCCGGGTCACTGCCAACCAGGCATACATTGGAGAATTTGGTGAGTTCAGACAACAACCTCTATGAAATATCTCCAAGAGCTGGATTGAGCATTTGTTTTAAACCGGTGAAACTCCCTGCTGAGCCCTGTGGAAATGACATGGCGGGTTTTTTACACTTCAGCATCCTGTAGAGTTAAATGTTCTTCTCCTGCTGCACTGTCAAAGAGGTCAATGTTGGTATTGTGAGCACTGGGTTGATGATTATCCTTCAGAGTTTGTGCTGTAATAATGTAGTTAGGGGCAATAATATCCTCACTGGTTATTAGCGTGAGTGCTCCAGTAGTATTTCCCTTCTATTTTTTTTTTTTTTTGCTAATTTGGGCTCTGATTTTTGGTGCATCAGATGTTCTGTTGTTTGCATTTCACCGGCAGGTGTTTGTCGCCCTAGAGGGGAGACGAATAAGGTTGTCATCTCTAGGGAATGCATTTACTGCCCTAATAACAGATTTTGCTAGGGACTCGTCCCTCCTTGGTGGGACAGGCAGACAGGCATTACCAAATAGCAATAGGTTGTGCCAGGATCCTTTGATTGCTGGGTTATCGTTGACTTTCTTCAGGAGATCAGCGAATTTGCTAGCAGCTTAAGGGTGAGCTGCTTTGGGAATGTATAACAGGGTCCTGGTGGATGTTAATTTGATTGCAGATTTTAGGTCCTCTGTAGAGGTGAAGTCAGGGTGGCTGTCATCTCTGTCTGCTGGGAAGAGCAATTGGTAGTTCCCAGTTGGAGGCCTCTAGGAACCTGGGCCCTCATTGTGTGCACAGATGTTGCCATTTGTGGAACTGACTGCACAAGTCCTATTGCACACCCTGCAGATGCCTCGTGGACGAGTTCCACTTCGTCGTGGAGATTCCTGGTGTGGAATTTTTTTTATAATTTTCCTATAATTAGTATGCAAGAATTGAAGGATGTTATAGTATTATATAATGTACTGTAATTATGAAGTGTGAGCAAGTGAGTGGGCGCTTCCAAATTGAGTGGGGGATGGGGTGTACATGGCGAGGCCGTACTGCCCGGGTGGCCGTCCTGAGAGGGGGATTGTTAACTCTTTCAAGGAAATAGAAATTATCGGCCGAGTCTTCTAATGAAATGAACTAAGGTGTAATAGAAGCAGTGTCATCAGAAAATGGGGAAGTTCACACCACATGTAATGCACGCCTCTCATTGTATTTATTTTCAGTACAGGTAAGTTAACTTTTATTGGCCATTTTGAGTTGCCTACCAAAAGGGAGGAGTTAGGATATAACACCCAAAAATTTAGCAAGTAATATTGATATGTCCTTCACATTTTTTTCTAAAAATGTAATTGATTTATATTTATATGAAATTACTCAGGTCAAGTAATTGATATTACCAAATATATACAGTCAACATATAATTTGTCAGTGTTAATGACATAATTTTTCAAATAAATTTAAGAACTATATGTTCTAATAATTTAAGGTCAAGACATGTGAGAAATGGTGAGCTCGATGTCCTTAATTCTACCAATATTATTACGTCCTTAAAGTCCTACTTGACTCTCAGGTACATCAATATCAGTAAATGTAAACTGTTTGATGTACCAAACTTTCTGCCCAATTATGGGGGTAAAATGTTAATTCAGGATTGTACCTGTGAGATTTACCCATATAATTTCCCACACCTGGGAACCTGACACAACCTGTGATGTTGCTGACATCATGGGCATTGGGGAGCACCAGCTGTGGGAAGGCGGGTGAAGCAGGACATAGATGCATGGGTGAGCAGCGAGCAGCAGTGGGTTTAATTGGTGGAGCACTAAAAGGTAGCACCCTGGGTCAGGCAGGCACACGCAAAGGCAGAGATGTGGGGAGAGGTCCGAGGATGGGAAGCGAGGGGAGTTACCTTATCTGTTCAATAATCGAGCACATCACTGACAACTTTTGTTTCTTACACATATTATTCCATTTAGAATCACCCTCGCAATTCGCCACAATATTCACAATGTCTCCACTATTAACCGAGATGTTCTCCGCTCAGCACTCAGTAATAGGAAGGCCTGGGCGACCATTACCTCCCCCCCCCCAAGTCCACGAGAAAACCCATAGGAATGTGCACTGAACTTTATTGATTCAGAAGCAACGGTCTGATGCAGAGGAGTGTCAATACTCTGTAATTTCCATTGGATACTCTCGATGATATCTGTTGAAACTGGCCCTTGCCAACCATGTTGATTCCTCGTTTCCACACACAACCTGGTGACCTCCTTCCACGTTGCCACTATACATATACATATATATATATACATATCAATAACAACAGTGCACTAGCCAACGACTCGAACCCATGTTGTACTGGCCCGCCTCATGTTGAGTCCTTCACAATCCATCCCACTAACAGAATATTTGCTCTACCTAATTTTCAATGCTGCCCAAGAAATAAGCTTTGATAATTCTATTTACTTCATGTGCAAGTCCCACTCAAATCCAACCCCTCTCACTCATGAATTTATCCAACCAAAATTTGAAACTACCCAAGGTCCTAGCTTCAATAACCCTACTAGGCAGACTATTCCACTCATCAACTACCCTATTTCCTATTTCCACATGACACCTTAGCCCAGAGGAACACCCAATCCTACAAAGATGGCGTAGCCAGCAGAGCTAACTGTTTTACCGCTATCCGAGGGCATACGGTGTTGTGGGAGCTTCTAGGCTAATTTTCATTCTCCTCCCTGTTTGGTGTACTAGTAAACGAGCAGCATATATATATTATTGTAACCACGAACGAGTGGTATTGATCAATTACAACATATATATATATATATATATATATATATATATATATATATATATATATATATATATATATATATATATATATATATATATATATATATATATTATATATATATATATATATATATATATATATATATATATATATATATATATATATATATATATATATATATATATATAATATATATATATATATATATATATATATATATATGTATATATATGTATATATATATACATATATATATATATATATATATATATATATATATATATATATATATATATATATATATATAGGTATATTTTATTACATAATATGGTACAAAAGATTTAAGAGATACATTGTTGATATAAAGATGGCATATACAGTACACGAGGTGTGAGAGATACGTCTAGTACATATTGTTACATGTTTGTCACTGATTATAATGCGAAAATCTCATCCAGCTCTTCCGAGCTGGAGCGCGTGCCCAGAATACAGCATGCATTACCCCTCTGAACAGCAGCGCTGAGTCGCTGGAACAGAAAACTATCTGCCCTGGGATCCCTAGTTACCCTGTTGAGTCTTTTGCCCAGCTCCTTGAGGAACTTAGATGCACTCTTTCCCCATGAGCCAAGGGTCTCTGAGCCTATGGGAACAAACATATAATGATGGGCAAGTTCTCCATATTTTCTCGACTTCTGGGACTTCCTGAAGGTGGCAGCTGCCCCTCCTTCCTCCCTGGTGTATTGGAGATAGGTATCAGCCAAGGTAGATGCACATGTGTAGTCCCACACCACCTGCTTGCCGTCTGTCCAGGCTTGAAGGGTGATACCATCTGGACGCTTTTGGCTGCCATCAGATCTGCATAGTTGGGGTGGTTCCCTTACTGCTGGGCAACCGGCTGTTGTGAGGCTCCTCTTGATAATGTTATTAACCTCTTCATGTCTTGCAATCTTTCCCTCGGATTTACGACACACAAGACCATGGTACCCGAATCGGTCTGCTGCTTCACTGCCACAAATACACCTGTGTTCGGCGAGAATAGGGGCGGCAAGTCGAAGGGCAACACCAATGCGGATGGTCTGTGGCTCGAGGCGTGTGCCAAGGCTGGAGTTGGGAACAGCTAAAAGAAAGTCCCCTGCATGAGGAGCTGTCACTGCAAGGAGGCGGGCTCTATCCTTCCCTGACACACTCTGAAGCATTGCTGAGGCTATGTTCTCTACTATTGAGCCATCCCAGTGCGACTGTTTGTAGTTGTTGGGGGGAGCAGGCCTGGTTTCAGAGCCTGTTAGATTATCCCAGATCCTGGCTCCATCAACGAACTTTTGGTCATGGATTCCAATCGTGTCCCTAAGATATTCAGGGAGAATTGCTGCTACAAGCCCTCTGGATGCAATGCATGAAGACAGGAAAGCAGGTAGAGCAATCTGAGATGACTTGCGGACACCAATGCCTCCTAGTTTGACTGGGAGTGTAGCTTGGTCTCACTGCCCATCTTCTAGAGTAAGGTTAAGTACTTTAGTAAAGATCTGCCTCAGGATACTGTCATATTCGTGCAGTATAGGGTTATCAAATGAAGGAGCACATGAGCACATCTTAGGAAATATGTCAACCTGGGCAGACTCAAGCATTTTGTGAGAAGGTACAAGGCATCATGGGTGTCAAGATTGCCTATTCATTGTTCCATTCTCCTCAATTCTTCCAGTTTCTTCCTGAGAATTGTGTCAATGGCATCGCTTCCCAGAGGTGCTCCAAGCAAGACACTATTAGTAGGGGCAATGACTGTTGCTCCTGGTAGTTTTGATATCACTGCATCTATCACTTGTTGATTGACTGAGATGATGTCACATTTGGATGGATTCAGGATGAGACCCATTTCCTGTCCCCGTGTCATCACCTGTGTAAGATCATCTACAAGGGACTCCTTTGTACCTGCTAGTGTGCCATCATCCAGGAACCAGATGTTTAGCTCACTGGTCAGTCTTACTGTGATTTCCCTAACTGCTATACAGAAGAGAAATGGTGCGAGAGGGTCCCCTTGCTGGACACCCTCTGATGATGTGATTTCATGCTCTCCAAACAGGAGCATTGATTCCTTGCTATATCCAGCTGAAACAAAAGGGAAGAGACCTGGGAAATGTTCTTGTACAGCTGCTAATACTACGTCTCTTTTCAGGAGATTAAATGCATTCTTGAAATCTAATTTAACCACTGCATTGTAATCAGGCAGGTTGTCGATATACGCCCTTGTTGCATGAACCACTGCTTCACTTCCTTGAGAGACCCCAAAGCCAAGCTGGTTTGGTTGAAGCATGATGGCCGCCTCTGCGCGAATACTTCTGACAGCAGCTTTAGAAACGAGGCGGCGAAACGTGTTGCCCACTGCGATTGGCCTAATTCCTCCATCCTTCTTTTTAAGGGCACAAAGTGATGCTAAAAAAAGAAAGGTTTAATCTCGTCAGGAATCAGACCAGCCAAGGAATTGTTGACGAACCTTGTGATTTCTGAAAGCAGTGTTTCTGCAATCTCCCCGATAACTGGATTAACCATTTCCTTTAAATGCTGTGGCCTTATTCCAGTGTAACCCCCAGCAGAGCCGGGCGGGAATGACATTTTTGCTTTGTAAATGTCCGAGTCTTGCACAATCAGTGGTTCCACAGTGGGGACAGAGGTGTTGGAACTGTTGGTACCCCTGGTTTCCTGGCAGGGTGCTTTCCTCTAAGTGCTTCAGCAGAGTCAGCATCCCTGGAGGCAACTGTATCTTCACTGGTGATAATTCTGATTGCTCCCACAGTGTTGCCCTCTTCAATTTTCTTGCTCACTTGGACTCTTGATTTTTCGCTGTCAGTGGAGTGAGTGCGAGTTCTGCCTCTCCCATTTTTGTATTGATGGGGAAGGTGAATGAGGTTATCAGCTCTAGGAAAGTCTCTTAAGGATTTAATGATCATATATATATATATATATATATATATATATATATATATATATATATATATCTCCATGGGGAAGTGGAACAGAATTCTTCCTCCGTAAGCCATGCGTGTCGTAAGAGGCGACTAACATGCTGGGAGCAAGGGCTAGTAACCCCTTCTCCTGTATATATTACTAAATGTAAAATGGGAAACTTTCGTTTTCATTTTGGGCCACCCACTTCGGTGGGAAACGGCCGACGTGTTGAAAGAAAGAAAGAAAGATATATATATATATATATATATATATATATATATATATGCTAGGAATTCGCAAGAGCAGGCGAAATATTCACAAACACTGATCTCTGGCCGACGGAGTCTCGAACCTACGAACCTTGTGACAAGGTCGCAGTGCTTGCCAACCGTACCACACTGGACAATACCTTGGCATCCAGCCACGCTAGACGTTGATCCAAGGCAGCCAGCTTTCAGGCAGGTGGCTTACAGCTTTCATCTCATCCCCTGCATGAATCGACACAACTAGAGATTTTTACAATGCTAGGAATTCGTAGGAGCAGGCGAAATATTCACAAACACTGATCTGTAAAAATCCCTAGTTGTGTCGATGCATGCAGGGGATGAGATGAAAAGCTGTAAGCCACCTGCCTGAAAGCTGGCTGCCTTGGATCAACGTCTAGCGTGAGTTAGACGCCAGGGTATTGTCCAGTGTGGAATGGTCGGCAAAGCACTGAGTACATTGTCACATTCATCGCAAACCAAGCGATACAAGATGCAAAACAACCATGGGAAGAGTAGAATGATAACTCTAGGCCTTTCGTGTTGCAATCAACACATCATTAGGAGCTTGCAAAATTGCAGAAAAGAGGAGGGTGTCCAAGCAAATAACGTTCCCAGAGGCCCGCCTTTACTGGAGTGAGCGAGAAAGGGAAGGAGAAAGGAGAGGGTACCAGAAGTGCCCTAGGCACAACAGTGCCCATAGCCAAAAAGATGAATATTATACAGTAGTGAGAGTGTAGGCAATGGGGTCGAAGATATATGGGGTAGATTTAAAAATGTAGTGTTAGAGTGTTCAGCAGAAGTTTGTGGTTACAAGAAGTGGTTGCGAGAGGGAAGAAGAGCGATTGGTGGAATGATAATGTAAAGAGAGTAGTAAGGGAGAAAAAGTTAGCATATGAGAGGTTTTTACAAAGTAGAAGTGATGCAAGGAGGGAAGATATATGGAGAGAAAAAGAGAGGTTAAGAGAGTGGTGAAGCAATGTAAAAAGAGAGCAAATGAGAAAGTGGGTGAGATGTTATCAACAAATTTTGTTGAAAATAAAAAAAAATTGGAGTGAGATTAATAAGTTGAGGAAGCCTAGGGAACAAATGGATTTGACAGTTAAAAATAGAGAGGAGAGTTATTAAATGGAGAGTTAGAGGTATCGGGAAGATGGAGGGAATATTTTGAGGAGTTGTTAAATGTTGATGAAGACAGGGAAGCTGTGATTTCGTGTATAGGGCAAGGAGGAATAACATCTTGTAGGAGTGTGGAAGAGCCAGTTGTGAGTGTGGGGAAGTTCGTGAGGCAGTGGGTAGAATGAAAGGGGTAAGGCAGCTGGGATTGATGGGATAAAGATAGAAATGTTAAAAGCAGGTGGGGATATAGTTTTGGAGTGGTTAGTGCTATTATTTAATAAATGTATGGAAGAGGGTAAGGTACCTAGGGATTGGCAGAGAGCGTGTATTGTTCCTTTGTATAAAGGCAAAGGGGACAAAAGAGAGTGCAAAAATTATAGGGAAATAAGTCTGTTGAGTATACCAGGTAAAGTTTATGGTAGAGTTATTATTGAAAGAATTAAGAGTAAGACAGAAAGCAGGATAGCAGATGAACAAGGGGATTTAGGAAAGGTAGGGGGTGTGTAGACCAAGTGTTTACAGTGAAACATATAGGTGAACAGTATTTGGATAAGGGTAAAGAGGTTTTGTTGCATTTATGGATTTGGAAAAGGCGTATGATAGGGTGGATAAGGGGGGCAATGTGGCAGATGTTGCAGGTGTATGGAATTGGAGGTAGGTTACTGAAAGCAGTGAAGAGTTTTTATGAGGATAGTGAGGCTCAGGTTAGAGTGTGTAGGAGGGAGGGGGACTATTTCCCAGTAAAAGTAGGCCTTAGACAAGGATGTGTGATGTCACCGATGTGTTAAAAAAAAAAAAAAAATATAGAAAAATCCCTCAAGCATTGAT
>WNWK01007511.1:0-93245 GCA_009830355.1 Cherax destructor | reverse complement strand
ATTTCTCATTATCATGTTCAGCATATAGTGAGACATAAATCATAGTCCTGCAGTATCCTTTGCAGACGATACTAGAATTTATATGACTTGCAACCATTGATGCAACAGTAAATCTCTAATCTGATGTATACTTAATATTTCAATGGGTCACAGAAAACAGTGTGATATTTAACGAGGACATATTTAGTTACTTTACTATGGAGAAATTGAAGAAATAAAAACAGGAATAGAATTTAAAATATAAACCACACACCAGTGCGGAAGATTAATGTGAGAGACTTAGGCTTGTTAATGTCAGAAAATTCAAAAATCACAAGAGTGTTATGATCACACTTAAAAGGATAATGATACGCTGGAAAAGTAGAAGCTTAAAAAGTATAAGTACCAGGCTAATGATGATACTTTTTGAGTCACTTTTCCTCTCAGGCAGAAATACTGCTATACGTTAACAGCTCTTTTAAAGCTGGCGACATCGCAGATCTGGAGACTGCAGAAAACTTTCAATGCCCTCGTAAATTCAGTCAGATGCAGTGAGTCCGCTGTGAGAAAACTCGATTGCTATGTAAACGGACCAAGACTTCAACACCCTCCAAACATTAGGAAATTACTACAGACTCATAGCTATTTTCAAGAGGAAACCAGACTGTGGTTCCTACGTTAGACTGCGTGAGGCCAACACATTAATCATATTAATCAGGCCGTCAACAGGGAGGCCTCGTTTGGAGCCGGCAAGCTGGGACATTGACCCTCAATACTGTCAACAAATAACCCACTACTGTCGCAAGCCAGTCTAAGTCTTCCTGGAGGCCATCTGTCTCCTTTTCTTATTCGTATTCTTCTCAGTAATTTCACATCGTCTGCCGACACATAAGAAAATCGATTCCCTCTCGCAGGTCGTATAAATATGTATGACCCTCCAGGCTCTCCACTTGCTCATTCCCACACTTCCTTTTATTGTCTTCTGGCTTTTAGTACACTTTTATCAAATACATTATGTTTATGTATTTATGCATGCGTTGAGTTTCAGCTTCAGACCCCACCTCCTTATTATTCTGATTTTGGGGTCTCACATACTCTTAAAACTGTGTACTGAATTAACTTCTACAATTTCCTTATCCAACTTATTCCACTTTATGTATGTGTTCCCTTATGTTAGCATGTATGTGCACGTCCCCCCCATCAAAACATTAAAAAAAAAAAAATTTAAATGCAAAAGGAAAGTGGCTGTTCATGGATTTAAAAGAATGTGGAGCACGACACACGAGAGTACCGGTCGGTGAATTGCGTGCAAGATTACCGAGGTGAAGGTAGTATTCTGAAGAAGGGCAAGAGGACGGATGAGAGATTTCTCAGTGGGTGTAGCAAGAACAAGTAGACGGATGAAGGGTATCTCAGTGGCTGGAGAAAGAACAGGTGGACGGATGAAGGGTATCTCAGTGGCTGGAGAAAGAACAGGTGGACGGATAAAGGGTATCTCAGTGGGTGTAGCAAGGACAAGAGGACGGACGAAAGGTATCTCAGTAGGTGTAACAAGGACAGGAGGAAGAATGAAGGGTATTTCAGTGGGTGTAGCAAGGACAGGTGGACGGATGAAAGGTATCTCAGTGAGTGTAGCAAGGACAGGAGGACGGATAAAGAGTATCTCAGTGGGTGTAACAAGGACAGGTGTATGAATGAAGGGTATCTTAGTGGGTGTAACAATGACAGGAAGAAGAATGAACGGTATCTCAGTGGATGTAACAAGGACAGGAGGACGGATGAAGAGTATCTCAGTGGATGTAGCAAAGACAGGAGGACGGATGAAGGGTATCTCAGTGGGTGTAGCAAGGACAGGAGGACGGATAAAGAGTATCTCAGTGGGTGTAGCAAGGATAGGTGGACGGATGAAGGGTATCTCAGTGGATGTAACAAGGACAGGAGGACGGATGAAGGGTATCTCAGTGGGTGCAGTGAAAGGCGGTTTGAATGGCTGTGCGTTAAGGAGAGCAATAAGTGGTAAGTAATGGCAGCCATCAGGTTGAGAGAGGGTTGCTGGGGGTGTCGTGAGACCCACATTACTCTAGTGTGGTGATATATGCAGCTCCTGCATCACTCTACCTTCCTCACTCAGCACAATGTGGGCTAAGATGCTCACGAGAGAAAGAGGGAGAAGAGAGAGACAGAGACAAAGAGACAGACACAGACAGGCAGAGACATAGACAGACAGACAGAAAGATATACATACATACATATATACATACAGACAGACAGACAGACAGAGGAGTACACAACAGCGTCAAATAACAAATTATACTCACTATAATCTTTCTATGGAGTCTTTTTACTGTGGACTAGATAAAGATTAGACTTTCATAATCATTACTATAGTCGTGGGTGATCTGGGACTTCCCTTTAGGGTTCCAGTGTTCACAGCTGGCGACAGTGCACAGTGCTGGTTTATCCGGTTCTTAAAGAAACGTGTTTTTCCGTACACAACTTCAGTAGGCAACCAGCTTCACTGATTTATAAAAGAGAAGAAAAAAATTCCACATTGGTGTTGACCCTCTTACCTCGGAGTTTCATGCTCTTGATTTGCGTGTTGAATTAGGAGAGGTGGAGAGAGAGAGAGAGAGGAGAGAGAGAGAGAGAGAGAGAGAGGGAGAGAGAGAGAGAGAGAGAGAGAGGGAGAGAGGAGAGAGAGAGAGGAGAGAGAAGGAGAGAGAGAGAGAGAGAGAGAGGAGAGAGAGAGAGAGAGAGAGAGAGAGAGAGAGAAAGAGGAGAGAGAGAGAGAGAGAGAGAGAGAGAGAGAGAGAAGAGAGAGGAGAGAGAGAGAGAGAGAGAGAGAGAGAGAGAGAGAGAGAGAGAGAGAGAGAGAGAGAGAGAGAGAGAAATAGATGAAGGTATTAAAAGTAGACACGGTGTTGGTAAGTCCTTATGGGATTTAAACCCATCGAATGCCAGGGTCATTAAGACCGCAGTTTGCCTAATGACTTACCATCAAATATCTTTTAATCTTTAACAGATGTTGGGGATTAAAGTAAACCTGAGCACATGTATATTGAGAGATTTACACCTCTCATAGAATATGCACTGAGAGATACACATCTCTTAGTGTCTGTACGTTGAGAGATACACATCTCTTGGTGTCTGTACGTTGAGAGATACACATCACTGTGTCTTTGTACTGAGAGATACACCTTCGGTGAATAACTGTAGATTTGTATATTGTGAAATACACCTCTCGTGCATATACACTAAAAAAAATGATCCTCTGTGTATATGTGATATACACTTTTATGTGTTGCTATTCTGAGAAAAAATGTTATAATTTTTTTTTTTTTTTTTTTTTTTCAACAAGTCGGCCGTCTCCCACCGAGGCAGGGTGACCCAAAAAGAAAGAAAATCCCCAAAAGAAAAAACTTTCATCATCATTCAACACTTTCACCACACTCATACATAATCACTGTCTTTGCAGAGGAGCTCAGATACTACAGCTGAGAAAAGTCCCTCCCAGCTGTCACTATCTCAGACCCCTCCTTTAAAGTGCAGGCATTGTACTTCCCATTTCCAGGACTCAAGTCCAACTAAATCAATTAACTGGTTTCCCTGAATCCCTTCACACAATGTTACCCTGCTCACACTCCAACAGATCGTCATGTCCCAAAACCATTCGTCTCCATTCACTCCTATCTAACACGCTCACACATGCTTGCTGGAAGTCCAAGCCCTCGCCCACAAAACCTCCTTTACCCCTTCCTCCAACCTTTTCTAGGACGACCCCTACCCCGCCTTCCTTCCCCTACAGATTTATACGCTCTCCAAGTCATTCTACTTTGATCCATTCTCTCTAAATGACCAAACCACCTCAACAACCCCTCTTCAGCCCTCTGACAAATACTTTTAGTAACTCCACACCTTCTCCTAATTTCCACATTTCGAATTTTCTGCATAATATTTACACCACACATTGCCCTTAGACAGGACATCTCCACTGCCTCCAGCCTCCTCCTCGCTGCAGCATTTGCAACCCATGCTTCACACCCATATAAGAGTGTTGGTACCACAATACTTTCGTACATTTCCTTCTTTGCCTCCATGGATAACGTTTTTTGTCTCCACAGATACCTCAATGCACCACTCACCTTTTTTCCTTCATCAATTCTATGGTTAACCTCATCCTTCATAAACCCATCTGCTGACACATCAACTCCCAAATATCTGAAAACATTTACTTCTTCCATAATCCCTCTCTCCAATGTGATATCCAATTTTTCTTTATTTAAATCGTTTGATACCCTCATCACCTTACTCTTATCTATGTTCACTTTTAACTTTCTACCTTTACACACTCTCCCAAACTCGTCCACTAACCTTTGCAACTTTTCTTTAGAATCTCCCATAAGCACAGTATCATCAGCAAAAAGTAACTGTGTCAACTCCCATTTTGCATTTAATTCTCCATAATTTAATCCCACCCCTCTCCCCAACACCCTAGCATTTACTTCTTTTACAACCCCATCTATAAATATATTAAACAACCATGGTGACATTACACAACCCTGTCTAAGACCTACTTTTACCGGGAAGTAATCTCCCTCTCTCCTACACACCCTAACCTGAGCCTCACTATCCTCATAAAAACTCTTTACAGCCTTCAGTAACTTACTACCTATTCCATACACTTGCAACATTTGCCACATTGCTCCCCTATCCACTCTATCATATGCCTTTTCTAAATCCATAAATGCAATAAAAACTTCTCTACCTTTATCTAAATACTGATCACATATATGCTTCACTGTAAACACTTGATCTACACATCCCCTACCCACTCTAAAGCCTCCTTGCTCATCTGCAATCCTACTCTCTGTCTTACCTCTAATTCTTTCAATAATAACCCTGCCATACACTTTACCTGGTATACTCAGTAAACTTATTCCCCTATAATTTTTACACTCTCTTTATCCCCCTTCCCTTTATATAAAGGAACTATACATGCTCGCTGCCAATCCCTAGGTACCTTCCCTCTTTCATACATTTATTAAACAAAAATACCAACCACTCCAGCACTATATCCCCCTGCTTTTAACATTTCTGTCATGATTCCGTCAATTCCAGCTGCTTTACCCCTTTCATTCTACGTAATGCCTCACGCACCTCCCCCACACTCACATCCTGCTCTTCTTCACTCCTAAACGATGTTGTACCTCCCTGGCCAGTACATGAAATTATCGCCTCCCTCTTTTCATCGACATTTAAAAGTTCCTCAAAATATTCCCGCCATCTACCCAATACCTCCAGCTCCCCATCTACTAACTCCCCTACTCTGTTTTTAACTGACAAATCCATTCGTTCCCTAGGCTTTCTTACCTTGTTTATCTCACTCCAAAATTTTTTCTTGTTTTCAGCAAAATTTCTTGACAGAGCCTCTCCCGTTCTTTCATCCGCTCTTCTTTTGCACTCTCTCACCACTCTCTTCACCTTTCTTTTACTAACACTTCTGTTTTGTAAAAACCTCTCATAAGCTACCTGTTTCTCTTTTATCACACCCTTTACTTCTTCATTCCACCACTCACTCCTCTTTCCTCCTGCACCCACCCTCCTATAACCACAAACTTCTGCCCCACATTCTAATACTGCATTTTTAAAACTATCCCAACTTTCTTCAACCCCCCCACTACTCCTACTTGCACTAGCCCACCTTTCTGCCAATAGTTGCTTATATCTCACCCTAACTTCCTCCTCCCTTAGTTTATACACTTTTACCTCTCTCTTACTTGCTGTTGCCATTTTCCTTTTGTCCCATCTACCTTTTACTCTAACTGTAGCTACAACCAAATAATGATCTGATATATCCGTTGCCCCTCTATAAACATGTACATCCTGAAGCCTACTCATCAACCTTTTATCCACCAATACATAATCCAACAAACTACTTTCCTTACGTGCTATATCATACCTTGTATATTTATTTATCCTCTTTTTCATAAAATATGTATTACTTATTACCAAACCTCTTTCTACACATAGCTCAATTAATGGCTCCCCATTTACATTTCCCCCTGGCACCCCAAATTTACCTACTACTCCATCCACAACATTTTTACCCACTTTAGCATTAAGATCCCCAACCACAATTACTTCTCACTTGGTTCAAAACTCCCCACACACTCACTCAACATTTCCCAAAATCTTTTCTCTTCTACACTTCTCTCTTCTCCAGGTGCATAAACACTTACTATAACCCACTTTTCACATCCAACCTTTATTTTACCCCAAATAATCCTTGAATTTATACATTTATATTCCTTCTTTACCTGCCATAACTGATTATTCAACATTATTGCCACTTCTTCTTTAGCTCTAACTCTATTTGAAACCCTGATCTAATCCCATTTATTTCTCCCCACTGAAACTCTCCTACCCCTTCAGCTTTGTCTCACTTAAAGACAGGACATCCAGCTTCTTTTCATTCATAACATCTACAATCATCTCTTTCTTATCATTCGCACAACATCCACGCACATTCAAACATCCCACTTTGACGATTTTCTTCTTCTTCTTTTAGTAAGCTATACAGGAAAAGGGGTTACTAGCCCATTGTTCCCGGCATTTTAGTTGACTTTTACAACACGCATGGCTTACGGAGGAAAGATTCTTATTCCACTTCCCCATGGATATGAAAGGGAAAAGCAATAAGAACAAGAACTATTAAGATAAAATCAAAGAAAACTCAGATGAGTGTGTATACAATAAACGTGTACATGTTTGCGTAGTGTGACCTAAGTGTAAGTAGAAGTAGCAAGACGTACCTGAAATCTTGCATGTTTATGAGACAGAAAAAAGACACCAGCAATCCTACCATCATGTAAAACAGTTTCAGGTTTCTGTTTCACAGTCACCTGGCAGGATGGTAGTACCTCCCTGGGTGGTTGCTGTCTACCAACCTACTACCATATATATATATATATATATATATATAATATATATATATATATATATATATATATATATATATATATATATATATATATATATATATATATATATATATATATATGTACTGGGTGAGAGAAAATATGAGAGTAACATATACGATACAAGATGAATGTGACGGTTAATTGTTGGTTATTCGTATCGTAAGTTGGAACACTTGAGTTAATGATACATTCGTAATGGACTAAGTCAAGCAGTGTGAAGGAAGAGGCATCGGAGGAGAATAATGATAAGCACAGAACACTGTCAGCAACTCTGAGTATACAGAACATACTGAATAAGAAGCGGTTTTACATATAAAGCACACAATACGGTGAACCTACCTAAGAGGAACCTCAGTAATGGATAAGTACATACCGCCGAGGAAAATAGGAGTTGGAACATAATGTGATAAGTAAGAAGTGACATGGGAAGATAGAGAGGCAGATGATGGAGCGATTGGAGTCCGGGAAGAACAAAAAAATAGAAGAACTTTCTCGTAAAAGATCCTGAGAAAGAAATCAAGGCATGTAATGTTCATGGATTTTACCTTGTTGCTAATGAAGGGCTCTTGATCCAAAGAATTACCCTTTCTCGGATCAGTCCTAATTGCCTTCCATTTCCCAGGTGCTGTATGGCCCTAGCGGGTTTAGCTAGCACTTCCCAAGAATAATAATAATAATAATAATAATAATAATAATAATAATAATAATTATAATAATAATAATAATAATAATAATAATAATAATAATAATAATAATAATAATAATAATAATAATAATAATAATTATTATTATTATTATTATTATTATTATTATTATTATAATAATTATAATAATAATAACAATTATAATAATAATAATAATAATAATAATAATAATAATAATAATACCACTGCAAGAGGTCTTTCCTGAGAATATTGAGATATCTTTACACCCTTAACGCTATCACTTTTCACATTATGAATTTTTTTTTTCTCAGAGAAGCAACACATACAGAGAGGTGTATCTCACATATACACAGAGGGATCTATTTCTTTTAGTGTATATGCACCGAGAGGTGTATTTCGCAATATAAATCTACCGGTTATCTCACCCATATATATATATATATATATATATATATAGTAGGTTGGTAGACAGCAACCACCCAGGGAGGTACTACCGTCCTGCCAGGTGACTGTGAAACAGAAACCTGAAACTGCTTTACATGATGGTAGGATTGCTGGTGTCTTTTTTCTGTCTCATAAACACGCTGGAAAACAGGTATATCTAGCTACTTCTACTTACACTTTAGGTCACACTACACTGGCATACACATGCATATATATACATACACACATCTAGGTTTTTCTTCTTTTTCTTAATAGCTCTTGTTCTTTTTATTTTCTCTATTGTCCATGGGGAAGTGGAAAAGAATCTTTCCTCCGTAAGCCATGCGTGTCGTATGAGGCGACTAAGATGCCGGGAGCAATGGGCTAGTAACCCCTTCTCCTGTACAAATCTACTAAAAACGAGAAGAATTAAATTAATAGTAATAAAACTCCTTCAGAGTGTAGACACTGTACTACCCATCGCCAGAGCTCAAGTCCGGCCTGCTGGTTTCCCTGAATCCCTTCATAAATGTTACCTTGCTCACAATCCAACAGCACGTGAAGTCCTAAAACCCATTTGTCTACATTCGCTCCTATCTAACACACTCACACATGCTTGCTGGAAGTTCAAGCCCCTTCCATACAAAACCTTCTTTACTCCCTCCCTTCAACCTTTCCTAGGCCGACCCTTACCGTGCCTTCCCTCCACTACAGATTTATACATCTCGAAGTCATATTATTTTATTCCATCTTCTCTACACGTCCGAACCACCTCAACAACCCCTCCTCAGCTCTCTGGATAATAGTTTTGGTAATGCCGCACCTCCTCCTAATTTCCAAACTACGAATTCTCTGCATTATATTCACACCACACATTGACCTCAGAAATGACATCTCCACTGCCTCCAGCCTTCTCCTTGTTGCAACATTCACCACCCATGGTTCACACCCATATAAGAGCGTTGGTATAACTATACTCGTTCAGAGTGACGTCATTGTAATTCCCACTTCCAAGACTCAAGTACGGCTAACCAGTTTTCCTGAATTCCTTCATAAAGGTTACTTTGCACTCACTCCAACAGCACGTCAAGTCTTGAAAACTATTTGCCTCCATTGGCGCCTATCAAACATGTTCACGCATGGTTGCTGGAAGTCTAAGCCCCTCTTACACAAAACCTTATACACCTCTCCCAGATCTTAACAAGTCCCTCCCTTCCTTTGTCATCAAATTTCCTCTTCGTCAAACTAATACCATTCGTAGTAACCTAGTTCGTACCTCTACCCCTGTTACTGATGCTTCCGCAGTCTGCTTAATTTCCTGCTCCTCTCGTCCTCTCCAGTACTTTGGAGAAACTGGCCGCTCTCTTTCTGACAGACTTAAGAAGCATAAGAGAAGTGTTAGACTTGCTCACAATAATAATACTTTTTTTCTATCATGTTAGGAATCCCAGTAATTTTATTAATTGGTTTAACTGGTCCTCTGCCAAAGATGTCTTCCCTTCTTCTAGCCTTCACAGACACCGTCTTGTTGAAGCATCCGTTATTCAAAACTTTCCTATTATGAATCTTAGTCCTGGGTTTGTCTCTGTAGATGCCTTCCTTTCTCATTATATTGTCACTACTACTACTACCTCTACTTCTACCATTATACTACTACCTCCTCTCGTTCTACTGTTCCCGGCCCCGCTACCCTCTCGTATATATTCACTGGCTCCCTTCCCTTCGTGCTTCTGTGTGACTAATTAATGGTACAAGTCAGACCGAAACGTCACTGATCGTTCTTGGTCCTCTCTCTCCCTGCTCCATGACCTTTATCATTCCTCGTCTTAAAACTATGTATGGTTCCTGCCTCCACTACATCACTTGCCAGACTATTCCACTTATTAACAACTCTATGACTAAAGAAATACTTCCTAACATCTCTTTGACTCATCTGAGTCTTCAACTTCCAATTGTGACCCCTTGTTTCTGTGTCCATCTCTGGAACATTCTGTCTCTGTCCACCTTGTCAATTCCTCGCAGTATTTTGTATGTCGTTATCTCGTCTCTCCTAACCCTCCTGTCCTCCAGTGTCGTCAGGCCGATTTCCCTTAACCTTTTTTCGTAGGATATTCCCCTTAGCTCTGGAACTAGCCTTGTTGCAAAGGTTTGCAACAAGGCTAGTTCCAATTTCATGACGTGCTTGATCAGGTGTGGGTTCCAAACTGGTGCTGCATACTTCAGTATGGGCCTGACGTACACGTTGTACAGAGTGTTGAATGATTCCTTACTGAAGTATCGGAACGCTATTCTCAGGTTTGCTAGTCGTCCATATGCTACAGCAGTTATCTGGTTGATGTGTGCCTCTGGAGATGTGCTCAGTATTATTCTCACGCCAAGATCCTTTTCCTTGAGTGAGGTTTACAGTCTTTGGCCACCTAGTCTATACTCTGTCTGCGGTCTTCTTTGTCCTTCCCCGATCTTCATGACTTTGCATTTGGCAGGGTTAAATTCAAGAAGCCAGTTGCTTGACCAAGCTTCCAGCCTGTCCAGGTCTCTTTGTAGTCTTGCCTGATCCTCATCCGATTTAATTCTCCTCATTAACTTAACATCGTCTGCAAACAAGGACACTTCTGAGTCTATTACTTTGGTCATGTCATTCACGTATACCAAAAATAGCACTGGTCCTAGGACTGACCCCTGTGGAACCCCGCTCGTCACAGGTGACCACTCTGATACTTCGTCACTTACCATGACTCGTTTTTTGTCTCCCTGTCAGGTATTCTTTGATCCATTGCGGTGCCCTTCCTGTTACACGTGCCTGATACTCTAGCTTTTGCACTAATCTCCTGTGAAGAACTGTGTCGAAGGCCTTCTTGCAGTCTTACTTCTGTTACCTAGTCATAAAAATCCAGTAGGTTTGTGACACAGGATTTGCCTTCCATGAATCCGTGCTGGTTGTCGTCTATAAGCTTGTTCTGTTCTAGGTGCTCCACCACTCTCCTCCTGATAATCTTCTCAATGACTTTGCATACTATACACGTCAGTGACACTGGTCTATAGTTTAGTGCCTCGTGTCTGTCTCCTTTCTTAAAAATGGGGACTACATTTGCCGTCTTCCATACCTCAGGTAGGTGCCCAGTTTCAATGGATGTGCTGAAAATTGTTGTTAGTGGCACACACAGCATCTCTGCTCCCTTTCTAAGGATCCATGGAGAGACGTTATCCGGTACCACCGCCTTTGAGGTATCAAGGTCACTTAGAAGCTTCTTCACTTTCCCTTCGGTTGTGTGTATTTCATCCAACACTTGTTGGTATATCCCTTGTTG
Organism: Cherax destructor; assembly: GCA_009830355.1. NCBI lineage: Eukaryota > Metazoa > Arthropoda > Malacostraca > Decapoda > Parastacidae > Cherax > Cherax destructor. The sequence continues at coordinate 81,890 of WNWK01007511.1, read as the reverse complement.
GTGTACCCCTCTGTTCTGTCTTCCCAGAGTCTTTTCTGTCTCCACTGTAAATACTTCCTTAAATCTCATATTGAGCTCCTCACATACTTATTGGTCGTTTCTTGTGAGCTCCCCACCTTCTTTACTCAGCCTGATTACCTGGTCCTTGACTGTTGTCTTCCTCCTGATGTGGCTATACAACAGCTTCGGGTCAGACTTGACTTTTGATGCTATGTTGTTTTCGTACTGTCGCTGAGCCTCCCTCCTTATCTGTGTATACTCGTGTCTGGCTCTTCGACTAATCTCTTTATTTTCCTGGATCCTTTGTCTTCTGTTTTTTCATTCTCTAGTGCACTTAGTTTTTGTGTGTTTGTGTTTGTGTACTCACCTAATTGTACTCACCTAATTGTGGTTGCAGGGGTCGAGACTCAGCTCCTGGCTCCTGCGTGTGTGGGTGTACATATACAGGCATAAATGGTCTTAGTTGTGCATTGTTGCAAGTGGTGCGTGCACCCTGCACTCACTCCCTCACCATCACCCACAATGCCACTTTCCTCTGACGCAGATCACCCATCAATATCCCACAATATTGATGTTGCGTGATGGCAACACTGAAAGAAACAGCGTACGGCACATAAAAGTTTTCCCAATTATAGAAAATTCGTGCTTTGAGTTGCATTATCCACGTAGTTGGTGGTGGCCTCAGTGATGGTGTTAGTGGTGTGTGGTGAGTGTGGTGTATGTGAGTGGTGATGGTAGTGGGTAATGATGATAGTGTGTGTGTGTGTGTGATAGTGGTATGCGGTGGACATGGTTGCACTGATGGTGGTTGTGGTGGTCATTAGTAATATTAATATTAATATTAATAACATCATAATAATAATAATAATAATAATAATAATAATAATTATTATTATTATTATTATTATTATTATTATTATTATTATTATTATGATGTTATTAATATTAATATTAATATTACTAATGACCACCACTTTATTATTAATATTATTGTTGCTGTTGTTGCTGTGCAATAACAAACTGCCTACTTGAGTTAAAAAAATATTTGCTTGTTATTAACTTGTTATTAATATTTATTACAATTAGATTTTTGTGAACAGTAAACACAGGAGATGAATTCTTTCACTTTACACAAGTGGCTTTCACATAAGTGGCTTTTGTGCAAATGGCTTTTATGTAAGTAGCGTCATGTGCAATATGCAGACCATTAATTCAGACCATTAACCTCACATACATACTAATGCAATTATTAATATGGTGATAATAATAATACTAATAATAATAATAATAATAATAATAATAATAATAATAATAATAATAATAATAATAATAATAATTTTAAAAAATCACTGAAATTTGCCTCAAATAAAGACTATGTCCATCACCTTCTTTCTCACTTTGTTTTGGCTGATATTGATGTGACAGGACATAAGTAAACGTTGCGAGACATGGCGAGACTTTATGACTCGTAATATAAGTTTACGAAGAATAACGAAACGTTACAAGACGTTAAGTTCCATTGCAAGACTTTGTGATACGTAAATTCTCTGAGAGACCCATAGAACTTTTGTGAGACGTAACGAGACACTGCAAGAAGCAGAAAAACTTCAGACATGTAGAGAAATTCTGCGAGAATTAAAGATTTTGCAAGAAGCAGAGAGACTTTACGAGATGTAACGAGATTTTACACGTAACGCGGAGTAACCAAGACTTTAAGAGACGAAAAGAGACTTTAAAAGACGTAATAAAACCATGAGATTCTCCAAGACGTAACAAGACGCACTCGAAGTACCGTGAAACTCACTGCTTCTTACGTCATTTTCTCCACTTCTAATTATCGAATGTTCGCTACTCTCATTATATTTACACGTAATTGTGATTGATTCCTTCACGGTAATTGCAGGAGATAATGATCAGTGTGGTGATAATAAGCTTGGGTGATCAGCTCCCAGCTTCACCAGGAAACTTTCCAACCTTCAGTAAATATGGAATGTTTACTCTACTCCACAATATAAGACATGGAGAAAGATGTTTATATACAGGAATATGAGGTAGATTATTGAAAGCAGTGAAGAGTTTTTACGAGGATAGTGAGGCTCAGGTTAGAGTATGTAGGAGAGAGAGGAAGATTATTTCCCAGTAAAAGTAGGCCTTAGACAAGGATGTGTGATGTCACCATGGTTGTTCAATATATTTATGGATGGGGTTGTAAGAGAAGTGAATGCTCGGGTGTTGGCAAGAGGTGTGGGGTTAAAAGATAAAGAAGTATTTTGCACCGCCCGCCCAGTCTTTTACTTTCGTAGGGAGTGATTTCTGTGTGCAGATTCGGGAACATTCCTTCTAGGATTTTCCAAGTGTAGATTATGATATCTCTCTCTCTCTCTCGCCTGCGTTCCAGCGAGTACAAGTCAAGTGCTTCCAAGGGTTCCCAGTAGTTCGTGTGTTTGATAGAACTTATATGTGCAGTAAAGGTTCTCTGTACACTCTCTAGATCTGCAATTTCACCTGCTTTGAACGGAGATGTTAATGTACAGCAATATACCAGCCTAGAGAGAACAAGTGATTTGAAAAGGAGCATCATTGGCTTGGCATCTCTTGTTTTGAACGTTCTCATTATCCATCCTATCATTTTCTTCCCAGTTGTGATCGTGTCTCTGTTGTGATCCTTGAAAGTGAGATCCTCTCGAGATAGTCTCGATCAGTTGACAATCTGGATAGTTCGTGTCATTATTACTGTCTCCAATATTGCTGTTTTTAGTAAAGATATATACATTTGCAACTCTAGCACCATAAATATTGTCCTTTGCAACAAAGCTTTTCTTTTGTTAATTTAACTGCTGTTAAATAATGTTTTCATAAATATATATTTTACTCTTCTATCTAACATTGTGTACAGTTTTGTTTGATATGTTTCACAGTTAGATTTGCGTAATCATTTTCGTTATTCGCTTGCATTATTAGCAAGCGAAAATAATGCAATGAAAAAACAGAACTTATTATAGAGACGTAACTTCTGTACAATGCTTCAGCAGATGCGACAGTTTTAATGTGTCCACTAAACAAGACTGAAGTCACTATGTGTTCCGTAGCTATGGCCGTCTCGAAAATATTTTTCCAAAAGCGTACGTCATACGTACAATAGATACTTTAATATTAAGGATTGCTTTCCTAAAGATTCACAAACTTAACTATCTTCCCTATCAAAAAAAGTCTTTAATGACAGAAAAAAATATTGACCATTACAAACACAAAACAAAAACTCTCCAATAAAATCTACCAATTTGGGAGAGCTGATCTAGTCACAAAAATAATTTTATCAGCGGATCCTGCAGCTTGGCCAACACGTCTCCTCGTTAATGTTTCACATAAACTTACATTAATGAATATCATTTAACCTATACAGTAGTTTAGGTAGAAAATGTGTGACATTTTATATTGATTTATAATGCAACCTCGAAAATTGTACTGCAAAAGAAATCAGTGAAAAAATATATATACAGGCAATATTTCTTTGCAAAGAGAGTATGTTCTTGAGGAACAGAGTGAGCTCCAGGAGGAAGTTGTAAGTAAAACAACTATACTGTGAAGTTTAACACTAATTATGAAGCACTACAAAATAGATGATAGATTGTAAATAATTATTAAATGTTAATTAATCCTTATAAAACTTAGGAAGATATGTTATGAATTGTCTTCATGCATTTCAGATTATTAGGCCTATATGCATGAATGTACTGATATCGTCTATCTAATTGTTGAATTTGATATAATTTCGCAGGTTAATTACAAATAATTAAAATGAAACAGAAATTCAAAACATCATATAGATGACACCTGCTTGTCTCTGCTTTCAAAGTAGTGCTTGTTGTAGACAAACTAGAGGCCGGGCTTCAAGGAATGTTAGACGGTGCTAGTGACTAGTGCTTCTGTTCCTGTTGACACTAATGTCAACAATCCATCCATCCAACACCCTCGTCACCATCTATCCAACACCCTCGTCACCATCCATCTAACACCCTCGTCACCATCCATCCAACACCCTCGTCACCATCCATCATCCTCGTCACCATCCATCACGATCGTCACAGAACTCCAGGTAGATCTGGTCACAATCATGACTAAGTTACAAAGGTAATGAATCATCTACACGTCTATACATGATTACAATCATGAACAAATTTCAAAGTAATGAGCAATTCACACGTCCACACCCGGTCACAACTGTAAGGAGTTATTAGTGCAAATATTAATTGGGTCACAAACACACACACAATAAGACAGACAATTCCTAGATGACGCACTACTTTTCTTGGGTTATCCTGGGTGGCAAACCCTTCGAGGTTAAAAATCCGAACAAAATCTTATCTTATCTTAACTATTTTTCACATGGTTAAATTAATTACCTGTTACAACTTTAAAGTTTAAACAACAATTATTACATGGACCCCAATGGAAATAAGTTACTTTGTGTGACTTTTTTGGAGTTACCCTGGGTAATCTACACATATGCTGCTATGTATGATAATCTATGTAACTGTATTTGTGTATACCTGAATAAACTTACTTATTAGAGGTGGCTGGGTGAGGGTTGTGGAGAATGAGAGAGTTATCCTTACATACAAAAATTTTCATATTATATTATAGAAAACGGTTCTTGCGTAAAGAAACTAACCACTAGCTACTGCAAGTTCAGAATGAATTACCCGTAAGACAAAGAAAAGATTCTGTTGGGATTATTAATCCAGACCATTATTCCAGAGGGTTAGTAACCCAGAATAACCCAATAAAGGCCGTGCGTTATCGGGGACTTTCTCGGGGAAATTTCCTTTTGTCATGTGAGCTGGCAAGTAATTAATAATAATAATAATAATAATAATAATAATAATAATAATAATAATAATAATAATAATAATAATAATAATAATTATTATTATAATAATAATAATATCTTTATTTCTACAAGTATACATGGTATACAGGCCTAGCAGACATCAATGACATACTGCTATATGGAAAGCCGCTTGTTATGCAGAGCATTTTGGGCAAATTAGGTCAGTTTTGTCCCAGGATGCGACCCACACCAGTCGACTAACACGCAGGTACCCATTTCACAAATGGGTGAACATAGACAACCAGTGTACAGAAATACACCCAATGTTTCTACCCTCACCGGGAATCGAACCCGGATATCGCAGTGTGTAGCGAGAGCTTTAGCCACCAGGCCACGGGGCACCGTAATCTTATGTAGCTAAGCCTTAGTCTAAAAGTAAGAACAGTACTGTCATAGATACTTATAGCCTAGAAATCTTAATTTAGAACTAACAACATCTTGCAATCTGCTGACTTAGATTCTTCTCCACAGATATGTATGACTTGACACATTTCATAATAATGGATAATGGATATGTTAATTCCTATTTGTACCTTTCTGCTTTTCTAAAGTTCGTTTGTTAGTTCCTTTCTGATATTGCTTCGCAAACTTCTGTTTGAAAACACAAAATTATACTCATTTTCTTTATTTGATGCTTATTTAGTTAATTTATCAACTGCGTCATACTCCTGGAGGATTATGTGAGAGGGAATCTACAGGAGGTGGAGATGTTGATTCGCCGAAAATTCTCCCGGCCTGGGTCTATTCCAGATGGCGACCCGGCTCCAGCTCCCTGTCGTGGGAGTATCTGAGACCTATGTCTCCCATGGGAGGAGGTACAAGTACCCCCTTATCGTTGGGAACAACTGTCCCCAGGCCTAGCCACATTACCCGCCCTCACGGGGCTCGTAGGGAGAAGCTAGGCCTCTCTGGTCTGCCATCTTCCCCGCCCCAGGGAGGCTGACGGGAAGGGCAGTCTTGCGAGCTGCAAGCTTTGGCACCTACCCTGCCCTAAAAGGGCTGGGCATGGTGTCCTTAGGGAATCTACAGGAGGAGGAGGTGTTGATTCACCGGGAATTCTCCCGGCCCGGGTCTTTACCAGATGGCGACCCGGCTCCGGCTCCCTGGCGTGGGAGTATCAGAGACCTATGTCTCCCATGGGAGGGGATACCCCTCATCGGCGGGACCAACTGGCCCCAGGCCTAGCCACATTCCCCACCAGCACGAAGCATGGAGGTAGATAGATGCTAGGCCTCTCTGGTCTGCCACCTTCCCTAACGGGAAGGGCAGACTTACGAGCTGCAGATGGTAGCAAGCTCCAGCTTTGGCACCTACCCTGCCCTAGAAGGGCTGGGCATGGTGTCCTTGGGGAATCTACAAAAACTTAACTGGAATCCCCTAATTTGTGTATATCAATGTCTAGTTTTATACACAAGTATGTTACATTCAAGTCTCAGGTTATTTAGAGTGATGTGGGGATGGTTGATGTGGTTAGGGAAGATGGGTGGCAGGTGGATCACACTTCCGTGCGATGAGGTTATGCAGCCCTTTTGGACCGCATTTATGTAACGAGGGAGATCGGTGTACAGAGGGTATTGGCATTAGACATTGGGTTTTCGGATCATAGGGGTGTTCTTGCAGATGTGGAATGGGAGGGGATGGTTAATTAAGAGATATGATAGTTATTGGAAGATGAATGTGCGCTTACTGCAGGGGTAAGGGGCAGGGTGTGCTTTTGGGGAATAGTGGGGGATTTTCTGGGATGAAGGAAGGAACATGGGGGATGTATTGAGGTGGTGGGAGACGTGGGCGAAGCCAGGGATACAGGATTATTATAGGAGAAGAGGAAGTGAGGAGACAAAGTGGAGGTTTGTGTTACAAAAGTACTTGGATGTGCAGCTGAGTCGTTGTTACGATGGGGGGGGTACCTAGGTTGGGGGAGATTGAGGAATTGAGGGGTCGTTTAAGGGATATACAAAACGAGAGGTTTAATGCTATATGGGTGCGTGGAGGTATAGAGGAGGTCTTGTGGGGTGATAGGCCATCGGGCTGTGTATTGCAGTGATTTCAGAAAAAACAAAAGTGTACCACTGTCTTGGGTTTGGAGGTATGTGAAGAGCTGGGGGGTTATGAGGTGAGGCAATTATTGAGGTCCACTGAAGGAATGAGTAATTATGTGGATCATTGGTTTAGGTGGAAGATGAATAAGGGGGAGCGAGGAGGGAGGGAGGGTGCATTCTGGGGGAGGGGATCTGGGAATTGTTAGGAAAGAAGGAATGTGAGGGGATGGGGGCAAAGATTAGTGAGCAAGAGGTGTGGGAGGCAGTGCAAGGTTTGAGTAGGGGTAAGGCACCAGGGTTAGATTGGATTCCCAATGACTTTTATGTTGTACATTGGGATGTTATGAAAGATTGTTTGGTAGGGTTATTTAACTGTATGAAAGACACTGGCTTGGTGGGGGAGACGCAGCAACCTCGGGTAGTGATTTTGGTGGAGAAGGGGAGGGAGGAAAACTCTCGGAAATTATAGGGCGATCTCCCTCATGTGTGCTGATTATAAGATTTTTATGAAAGTTTTGGGAAATAGGATGAAGAAGGTGCTTGACATAGTCATTCATCGGGGTCAGTGTGGCATCCCGGGAAGAAGCATGTGTGTAGGACATGGGAAGATCAGGGATTTCATAGAGCGACGAAAGGGGGGGGTGAGTTTTAGGGTTAGACTGGAAGGATGCTTATGATTGCGTGGACAGAGGTATGTTGAGTGTGATTTTGCGAATGCTAGTCAGAGTGCAAGTGAATGGCAGGGTGGGAGCTCAGGTGTGTATGGGTCGAGGTTTGAGGCAGGGGTGTCCCATGTCTCATAGCCTATTTGCGTGTATGTAGGACCTGTTCTATCGTTTAATTTCCGAAGGAGGGAGGGGGAGGGAGGTAGTGAAACAGGTATTGTGGGGTACATGGATGACACGACAGTGTTGGTGGGTGGAGAGGAGGGACTACAAAATGTGGATCATATTCTTAAAGTCTTCGGTAAGGCAATGGGGTTGATGGTGAATAGCGCCAAGTCAGAGTTATTGGAGGTGGGCAGGTGGGTGGGGGGTTTGGGGGAGGTGTATGGTTGGCCAGTCATGGAACGGATAAAAATTTGCGGGGTAGTGTATATGGCAGATACACTGGAGGCACGGAAGGTAAATTCGGAGGAGGTGGTGGGAAGGGCGTTGGGACGGATGCGAGGGTGGAGGGCGGGGGACGTCACACTACAGCAAAGGGTGGTGGTGATTAATTCTCTTGTGCATAGCAAGGTGTGGCACCAGTGTATCCATTGAGGTTCTTGGACATCCAGGTTTTGCAGAAGAAAGTTTTACGTTATGTATGGGGATATGGGCGTCCATGGCTAAGGAAAGAGGTGGTTATGATGAGTGTTAGGCAGGGTGGGTTAGGGCTTATCCCCTTGGAAAGAAGGATCTTATGCATGTATGTGAAGCAAAGGTACCTGAGAGTGGGAGGTGAGCGGGGGAGACGAGTGGGGGAGGTCATGCAGGATGTACGAAAGTGGTGGGCTGGGCGGGATTTGAAGGTGTGTGAGGATGTGTTGCGGAACCTTATGGCAGTTAGGGTGCCTAAAGCATTGAGGGCGAGTCGATTGGGAGGGGTGGTGCAGGGGGAGGCTCTATACTATCTTGTGTATGACTGGAAGGGGATTTGGGAAGGGTTTCGAAAGATCCGGTTAAAGCCAAAAGTCAGGGAATTGGTTTATCAGTTTTTGTTGGGCATCTTAGCGTCGAGGGCCGTGTTATTTCGTATGGGGTTGGTGGTGGAATCGCGTTGTACAAGGTGTGGAGAGGAGGAGGAGACAGCATACCATGCGGTGTATTTTTATGGGTCTTTGGAGACAGTGAGGATATGGTTTTCGAGGGTGCTGCGAACAGTGGGGGGAGGGGGGATATCGTCGTTGAGAGTTTAGAGTCTTGATATGGGGGATGACTGGGGATGTGTGCCGGGCGATTATGTACGTGGTGGCAGACTATTTGTATGTCATGGGGGATGAGAGATGTGCAGGGGGACTACAGAGTACGGGCTTTAGCTGCTAGAGTGTTTACAGAACTATGTGTTGAAACAGGGAGTTATATGGTAGGGCTTGAGTGACAAGTTTTTCGGAGGGGTACAGAGAATTAACGATGGTGGGATTACTTGGTAGAGATGTAGGGTAGTTCTGAAATGGGTTGGTCCCGAGGGGGGGTTTTGGGAAAGGGGGGTAGGAGCAGAGGTGTGGATGGCTAGGCGAGTGCTAGTGCGTGTGGGGGGGGGTTAGGCTGGAGGGACGGGTGACAAATTTTTTTAACAGGGGTTTGGACTACGGACGATTAGAGGGGGTTTATGAACGGTGGGTGAGGTGTTTGACTTTACGGACCAATTAGATAACTGTTAGTGTACGTCAGGGGGAAAGCGAAGGGAGCTTTCTGAGAGTGTTGGAGTACTCGCTGAAAGGTTTTTTATGTATTAAGATTCATGTCGATGTAATGACTGTATTTTGTAATATAACTTTATGGAGTAATGGTCTGATGACTTTATTTATTGTAGCTCATGGAAATGGGCAGAGGAGTCATTAAAGGCTTACCTACTGTAATTATGTTGAGTAATCATATAGTATTCATGGAACAGAGGTTGTAGGATTGCTACTTTTGTATATCCTCTGAAGGTGTGTTAGACCTTATGTTAGTGTGGTGTGTACTGTTAGGGGTTCATATTTTCACCTTTATCAGGAATATGTATTGTAAGGGAACGTTTAATAAAACTTATGTACTGTGTTCACATTATACTTTCATCAAGTTTTTTCTTTTTATGTTAGGGTGTTAAACCTAGTTGATTTCTGTTATAGAGGTATTTTTAGGCCGTATACCGAGTAGACGTTGTCTCCATACGGCAGCTCTGAGTTTTTTTCCTTTAGCGTACGTAGGTGTCAAATGCTTCTGTTTTGTAATTAAAGCATTATGTATGGGGCTAAGGTGTATATGCCAGGGGTTTTCTATCATACACGGGAGAGTGCATGGGGGTTCAAGGGGGGGGGGATAGTCTTGGCCTGTGAACCTTGCTTGCTTGGTATATCATTGATGTATGTGTTTTCACAACATTTTTTGTACTAGTTTTGTCTGATATAACTGTGTTGGCCTTGAGCACACAATGGCATGGTGCAATAATGAAACATGTATATATTTTGTCAAGCAGTTAAAAAATTTGTTTGTGTTAGTTCATTAATTTGTAGGCTGTGCTGCACTATGTTGTAAATTATTGGTCTGTGTCAATCAACAGTTTTATTATACTTGATCATGTCCTTACCTTGATGTGTATGAGCCTTATGTTCAGGCGTTTGGTTTACAATGGTAGGTTTTTTGTTTTTTTTGTGTATTAATATTTGTTCTTGGAAACATTGTAAGACTATGTATGTTGTACTCAGTTTTTAAATAAAATAAAAAAAATCTCTGTGTTTTCTTTCTTTTAGCCTTGACTGTCGACTAGGGTCATTCGACAGAGGCGAGATATAGAAGGGCAGCCCTAATCTTTACAAGATCAGAGACGTCACTTTGACAACTCTATCTACGCTGGTCCCTCTTCCACACGTAGCCGACCACCCAGTTAGCTACACACCATTCAAGCAGCCTTCTCCCAGTTATAACTACCCCAGCGTTTCATGGTAGCTCTTTACTGGCTACTCAACTGCTTCACAAATGTTGTGGTGGTCAGAGGATCAGTCAATCTCTGTTCTTCAGCATCTCTACTCGTGTTGGGGATACAGTCTTCTGTTTCAACAGTCACCTCCACCTGTGACCGCCCCCACACCCATCCGAAACGACGCCTCGGCGTTCCAAACCAATGATTCAGAGCTATGTGCCCAGAACATCGGCACGGCACCATTCTCCACTACGTCATTGTGTACATATTAGCTTTGAATCGCTAATTATTTATATATTTCATTTTTAATTCCTGCTTAAAGTAGGATTAATTCCATGTTTAAGTGTTTTATATTCTTTACTAAATTAATAAAATTGTTTATCTACCACCTTAAAAAATACTCTTTGAGGGTCTGATAGGGCTGCTTGAACCTTCACGACCAACAACCTTTAAGTCACCACAGAGCGGCCATTGATGTTCATCATATTTCATGCATTGCATAGCTCACAGGAACTGATGATTTACTATTGCCGTTAAACAGCAAGACACCTTTCAGACTCTTTTTTTATAAATCTATGAACAGCCTCCAGTGACTGGGTTCGTAGTCGATGTCAAGTGCTTCCATCAGACCATCAATATTTTTGCAGGCACTAAATCACCTTCCATTATGAAGAAATCATTGAACTGCTGCTGACGGTGACACGTAGGTGTATATTGAAAAGTAGAGCTAACAAACAATTTTAACCATGATATTCATTATCAGTGACTTAAAATTAATTGGAAATTGCTACTCTGATCTCTGAAGCATTTTGGTTATTGACCTGAGATTCGATCTTCATCAAATTTTGACTTTGTCAATTTCTGACAACGTGAGCTACTTTCTCATATACACATGACCTAATTGTTTCATATCAAAACAAAAATAAAACTAAACTCTTATACTTGAGGGGAACGATGAGAACTGTCAACTCCTTAAACAAAATTTCCTCAGAAGAAATTAACTTTGTCTTCTCCCCAGTGCACTGTCCATATATGTTAGAATAAGTGTTATTATATACAGGTAGACGTAATTACGATGGAGCTCTGGAAAAAAATAGGCAAGAGAAATGGGACAATGCAGCTAATGATAGATAAACTAGAATCGAGCGTTTGGGGGAAATTCGAAGGGAAATTTTTTGTATCGTGGCCTTAAAGACGAAGTATAGAGACTGAGAAGATAACGTATTGAATGGTACAGGGTTCTAATACTTGCTCCGCAAAAACCTGATTTGTGTTTACAATGGTATCGTTTACACAGTTGGCTTCAGGAGAATATAGAGGCAGAAGCAGAGACAAGGTAATTAGCTCATGACCCTCGAAGACATACGTTTTCAGGTGGTCAGTCCCTCAGCCTGGAGAAGAATTCTTTTCCATAATCTAGAACAATATGAAGCTGAAGCATCAGTATGTATACATGTAGACTGTCAAAGGTGAGGTCCACTAGTAGAAGCACGACTGCAAGCAGTGAGAGGCAGTGTAGCAACGATACCGGTTAAGCTCTTCACTAATCCTACCTTTCTCACTGGTAACTATTGTTGAGGCAACAAAGTCGTCAAAGATGTCCTCTGTACCAAGATACTATTGTGTTACACTGAATACTGTCGCTATAATAACAGTATTACCGTCAAGGTGGTAAGAAGTGCAAAAGTTAGGCATCTTTATTAAATTTCCCAATTTTCAAATAATTTGGTTTTTTGTTATAACTAAAGAATGCTTCTTCAGATCGCCTTTATACCCTAAACGCTCTTATATATTTAACGTATTTCTGCATTGATTTTGGGTTGCTTGGCTGTCAATTTATTTTTTTATTTTTTTTACCAAATTGGATGTTCTTAAAAAAAATAAAAATAAAGATTTTAGAAAATTTTAAATATAATATAAATGAGAACGAAATAGCGTTCTTATGGCGAATGTAAGTCAAACGTGGGTAATCATCCCCTAGACATTTCTACTTCCGGAACATTCTCAGCCAAATTATTATTCTTTCTCCAAAATTTTCGTGTGCTGCTCGACAACGCCTAATTGATCGTCTTATCTTGGGCAAGGTTCATGGATTGTATTGTTGCTTTATGGACAATGTTACTTAAGTCATTCCTAGATTTTGTTTCAGTGTGACAACCAGAGAAAGGCTCCTCTGATCGGTGTCAAAATTTCATTATAAGCATATCCTACTTAAAAGAAAGTTGGTATTGTTAATGGAGTGTCTGCATGTCATTTTGACACTTTTTAATTCGAAATGGAAAAAAATTAAGTTTCATAATTGCATTATTTTACCGTGATGGTAATGAGGCACTCTTGATCCAAGGAAATAGACTTACCTTCCCCCTTACTTGGATATATTGTGAAAGCCTCGCTTTCCAGAGGCGCTGTCCACTGGTTTACCGCTTTTCCCATACTAATATAAAAGAATTGTGAATGGTATCAGTCTTCAGTGCCTGATTCATCTTATGAAATGGATAAAAAAAAAATTATGTGAAGGTGCAAATTTTGTCGCATTCTGCGTCATAACTGAAAAATGTATCTCCTGGTCGGCTTTAATTTTTTACTGCTCATGTGTTTTCCTCAAAGGAAACTTCGAGCAAGTCTTAATTAATGAGCTAATTAATGTCGAGCAAGTCTTAATGAGCTAATTTTATTAATCATGTTAGTTTCTGTGAAATAACTGAAGAATGTTCTAATAAAAAAATAAATATCAGTGTTTGACTTTATTGATTATGCTAGGTTAAATTTATATAATGTACACTTGTGTTCATATAACACGAGTGTCCTTAAGACCATTGTAAAAAAATTGTAGGTTATTCAATTACTTGCATACATGCAAATTAACTTTAATCTTAAAAGCCAGAATTTCTTATAGGGGAATTTGGATTGATGTTGGTTTACACTGGTCCCAATTTACATTTTTTTTTATTGAAAAACCCTGAAAAATTAAAATACAGGTTTTCATTCGGTAATTTCTGAGGGAATCATCCAACTGGCTTCAACCCTCAACGTTGATAACTTGATAATGCATATTCTGAGAGGCTTCAAACTTAATGTGCTGGTGTATTTTAGGATATTGGTATCTCTGAGATAACAAGAGAATATCACTTCAGTTTGGCCATAAAGTTCACGTTTCTTAATAGAATATTTGAATTAGCTTTGGGCTGTGTATGACCTACTTTAACATTTTTATTGAAGAAATTGAAACATTAGTGTCCATGCGATAACTTGTGAATACCATATCTGATTTGCTTCATATATTTAAATCTAATTTTTAACTTCATTAGAAACACATGTCACACTCTGCACTATTCTTTTCACGTGCAATGAAGTGCAGTGTTGCTGAGGTTATGCAATTTGGGAATACCACAGTGGATGACAAGAATTACACTAATAACATGGTACCGTAGTACCATGGTGGTGGTGGTGGTAGTAGTAGTAATGGCAGCAGCAGCAGTTGTAGCAGGAGGAACAGCAGTAGCAGCAGCAGCAGCTGTACAGCTGTGCTGGGGATGTTTGGGTCTGAGAAGAACCTGTCAGCATCACCTTACAGCGGTCTCAAAAACGGCAGTAACCTGATTAACTGATTAACAGTTTGGTAATAATGTAACTGCCGGACTTTTGGTTGACTGAACTTCAAAAGGTGTCCAACATAGTTCCTACACATGTTTTAGACATGTTCCAAACTTGTTCCAGACATTTTCCTAAATTTTCAATTTAAATCTTGATTCACTTATTACATTAATAGGTATCTTGAACTTTCAGTAAATTGAATCTTATATTTGCACTGTCGTCAGCAAATATCATGACTTTTATTACTGCTGAGAACAGGAAATGTTTATAAAAACAGTGAACAATAATATATCATTATTTCAGTGGTCGCATAATTCAAGAATGAAAAATTGAGAAAAACAATGATATAAGAAGGCTTAGTGGTCAGGTTGCGTCATCGATCACCACAAACAGTCGGGTCAGCTGTTCAAGTCTACCTGGGGTACACCTCACTTTTTTATATGTAATTTGTTCTGTGTACTTATATTATTACTACTTTGATTATTTTGTGTACTTGAGTTTTCTATAAAACATTTATGCAACAACAAAAATATTATATACAGGGAACTCTTCACTTGCCTAACCCTTGGGCACGACCTACTTCCACATTGGTCAAATGTGACACCACCTACGACTGCTGCACCTCTCCTGCCTACGGTATATAAGCTACTTCTTCGCACATATGCTGTATTCTTTTCAAGATTGATGGACTGACAACATCGACTCAAGGTTGAGGGACTGATTACCTCAAACTCCTCTCCTGTTCTTCACGATTCTCCTTTGTATGGACTGATGAAGCCACTGTGTGGTGAAACGTTTCCTCAATAAAGATACCCAAGTGTTGCATATGTGTCTAATTTATCAAATTGTCGGTTCTCTGAACCATTCATCTACAGGGTGATTTCTGTTCTAGATTGTTTATTGTCTTGATATGTATGATTTGTACTGTTTTTGTGTATAGTGTACAGGACAGTTTTGTATCCATGCAATGTTATTCTAGCGATAGGTTACTTTCACTTATCAATGAACGTTTTCCTCAATGAAGAGGAATGTAAGCACACTGTCTGGAGTTCTTACTGTACTTGCTTATTTATTGTATTGATCTATATGTTGTATTACGTTTCTTTTAAATAAAATATAAAAAAAATTACAGGACACAGATTTCCCTGTGTCTCCTGTAATTCCTCCACCAGGAAATTCTCGACCGTAGTTAGGAAAGACATAATTCCAATTCAGCAAGGTCGTCATGCACCTCAGAAAAGTTTGGAAGGTAAGACATCCAGCAGGCAGACGGATGACTTCCTGGACACAAGATCCTGGGAAGGGATTGAGGTCACCCTGTAATAATTGAGAGGATCTATGTCCACAGTTTTCTAAATAATGACTTACCCTTTGAAATAAGTACTTATTTCAAGAACATCAAATTCTTAATGCCAAATTCTTTGTTCGCCTCATTATTGCAATCAGTTTTTGATATGAGACTTTGACAGATAGTTAGAAAAGTAGGAATGAGAGAAGATAACCCTGTTATATATATATATATATATATATATATATATATATATATATATATATATATATATATATATATATATATATATATATATAAACAGCCGACGCTGTTAACAGGAAGCAAGAATCCTGGATTTTGTGTCTTTCTGGTTGCCGAAAAGTGACCCTTAAGACGTTTAGAAATAAGGTGAGAAACCGCTTGGCCGACAGTGTAAGAGAGGAGCATCCCACAATTCTCTTGTTAGGTAAAAGGACATATGCCCAACTAAAGCGACGTTTAGTCTAGCAACGTTTCGCTCTCCAGAGCTTTGTAAACTTGTTACAAACAATACAGGGACACAGATGTTTCTTATAGGTAATAATACGAGATCATAAATCATTAGCACTGAAGAACTCTAACTGGTCCATGGTTATGGTTATAGTAGTAATAGTAGTAGTAGTAGCAGAAGCTGCAGTAGCAGTAATAGTAAAGATAAGATAAGATAAGATTTCTTCGGATTTTTAACCCCGGAGGGTTAGCCACCCAGGATAACCCAAGAAAGTCAGTGCGTCATCGAGGACTGTCTGTCTTATTTCCATTGGGGTCCATAATCTTGTCCCCCAGGATGCGACCCACACCAGTCGACTAACAACCCAGGTACCTATTTGCTGCTAGGTGAACATGGCAACAGGTGTAAGGAAACACGTCGAAATGTTTCCACCCGCCGGGAATCGAACCCGGGCCCTCCGTGTGTGAAGCGAGAGCTCTAGCCACTAGTAGAAGTAGAAGACTGTACATATCTTACTTGATGAAAACTGTGTTTATTTCTAGAATCAAGATCCCGTAATCGCAGAAATATCCTGGATACGCTCCTTAAATATTGTCAAAGTAGGCTGGAGAAAGTGAACGACACAGGTATCTTTCAGGCAAGGCTCAAACCTCACCAGTGGGTAAATTATCGAACATGCTATGTGCCGGAAGAAGTACACCGATATCATCGAAAGAGCACCAAAGCTGCATTTTGTGGTTCTGTGACAATTCTTGGCGCCCACACAGACACCCAGTAATGTATGTAATCACTATGGTGATAACAAGTGGTAATGAGAGACAGATAATAAAAGAAATTCCACACATTAGACAGATAGGATTGTAAAGCTACTGTCAAGATCATGCGAGAAGAGATTAAAGA
This sequence comes from Cherax destructor, assembly GCA_009830355.1. Taxonomy (NCBI): domain Eukaryota; kingdom Metazoa; phylum Arthropoda; class Malacostraca; order Decapoda; family Parastacidae; genus Cherax; species Cherax destructor. Next base: position 65,100 of record WNWK01007511.1, on the reverse strand, counting down.
AGCAAAATATATACAGGAGGAGTATCAGCATTAAAAATCTAGCAATCGGAAAATATCAGAGGAACTGGTCCCAAATCTGCACACAGTAATCACTCCTCACAAATTGTCCAACAGATTATTAGTCCACAAAATCGTCCACTAATTAGTCCACAAATTAGTCCACCAGTTAATCCATAAACTAGCCATCAAAATATTCCACAAAGTTTCGCCCACACAGTGGGCTTTATCATGTCACTAACAAGTCTACCAGGTGAGCGAGGACGTGCATATATATTATGAGTAGTGGCGTGAAAAGTCAGGTGAAGAATGTTGAAATTAATCTCAGAGAAGAGGTTGGAATTTAAGGATCTGCTCAGCATGGGCCAGTAGGCCTACTGTGATGTTCCTCTATATAAGATAATGATGACGTTTCCTAATATTTTATAACGTCTATCTCTAAACTAGTTCACAAAATACTCCAGAAAGTGAAAATTATGGGAGAAAATAAATTAAGCAAAGTGAAAAGTAGGCACGCCTTTGGCACACCAAGAGAACATTGTATCATCATCCATTGCCCTTTTTAATCTCTCACCAAAAGATATCAGAAACACTGCATGAGCAAGTAGAGAAACCTTACAGAGGAAATTCGACAAGTATCTCCGCCCAGTGCATGATCATTCAGGCTCTGTTGGATGTGTGCCTGGTTGACCAGGCAAACACCAGACAAGCCTGGCCAAGGACCAGGCTTATCTGGTCAAGAGCCAGGACCAAGCTTTTCTACTCCCGAAGCCTGGCCAAGGGCTAAGCTTCGGGAGTAGACAAATTCTTGAAAACCGTCATAAATATATCAAAGATCAAATTTTACCAATTGAGGATGATATTGGTTAAAAGGTAAATATGTCCGATTATGAAATGTGTCGCCCACATTAACGTCATGAAACAAAACTAATACTAAATTTGGAGGAAGAATTTTATATTATTAAAAGTCTCTCTGAACTTTGCAGTCTCCATGAAGCTGGTACAATGCTGTAAAAATGTTGAATAAATATTTGATAAAATATCAGTACTGTTTGCAAAGGCGCCTGAATAAAAAGCCTACCCGGGGCGCCAGTTTTCTTGAACCAGTCCTCCTGGGTTTACCGAAAATTGGTACTGGGATCTAGCTGCATTGTTTCTCGTATATGTGAAGGACAAGCCAGAGGAATGTATGCCAGTTCGCAAATGGGACATTAACGACGGGAAAAGCCCCTGGACAGACTGCAGGATTGATCAAAATTCAAATGTAATCCAACTTTAGTAAATAAATGAGTGTAAAAATTGAGGATAAAGAAAAAAGGTTGAAAACTGAGTACAGGCGCAGAGAAGAGAGGGGTTGAAAGCCTCACATAAGGGTGACATACTGCCAGAGGTTCTCGCATCATCTAAATGCAGTATATTTAGCGAATGTGCGTTCAGTGAATCTAAATTTAAGCATTGAGAATCTGTCATTGACGGCTTTATATACAACATATTACGTAGATTTTTGAGTATACAGCACCAGCGTGGAATTCACACCTGATAAAAGTAAATCAAGACATTGGATAAGGCGCAGAGGATCGCAACGAGACTAGTCTCGGAGCTAAACAAGCTAACCTGACTGCAATGGAGGATGGACAGACCAGAGGTGACATGATAACTCATAAATACTCGAAAGGACAGGGATAGACTGCTCGATAAACAGAAGACGGGTACACAAGGGTACAGTTGGAAGATAGACACAGATGAACCACAAATATTTCGGTAAATATTTATTCGGCAGCAGGATGGTCAGGATGGGGTAGAAGCTAAAACTGACGGAGACAAGCTCCATACACAGCTTTAGGAATAGGCATGAGAGGACTCACAGGGACAGAGGTGAATAAATCCCGAAACCCCAAACAGGCAATGACAAATAGGTACGTATTAAAATACGTTTACAAAAACCCTCGCCAGCATTTATAAAATGCACAAATCTTCTAGATGAAGCAGTAGAATGAAAAAAAAGGCTATTTTCCATTGCAAACTGAGCATTAAATGATCATGTACACGTGTAACTAGGAGCGTAGCCAGACACTACGAGCGTAGCCAGACACTAGGAGTGTAGCCAGACACTAGGAGCGTGGCCAGACACTAGGAGCGTAGCCAGACACTAGGAGAGTACCCAGACACTAGGAGTGTAGCCAGACACTAGGAGCGTAGCCAGACACTAGGAGTGTAGCCAGACACTAGGAGTGTAGCCATACACTAGGAGCTTAGCCAGACACTAGGAGCGTAGCTAGACACTAGGAGCGTTGCCACACACAAGGAGCGTAGCCACAAACACACCAGGAGAGTAGCCACACACAAGGAGTGTAGCCACACACATACACCAGGAGAGTAGACACACACAAGGAGTGTAGCCACACACACACACCAGGAGAGTAGACACACTTCAGGAGCGTAGCCAGGCACCAGGAGCGTAGCCAGACACTAGGAGCGTTGCCACACACAAGGAGCGTAGCCACAAACACACCAGGAGAGTAGACACACACAAGGAGTGTAGCCACACACACACACACCAGGAGAGTAGCCACACACAAGAAGTGTAGCCACACACACACACCAGGAGAGTAGACACACTCCAGGAGCGTAGCCAGGCACCAGGAGCGTAGCCAGACACTAGGAGCGTTGCCACACACAAGGAGCGTAGCCACAAACACACCAGGAGAGTAGCCACACACAAGGAGCGTAGCCACACACACACACCAGGAGAGTAGACACACTCCAGGAGCGTAGCCAGGCACCAGGAGCGTAGCCAGGCACCAGGAGCGTTGATACACACCAGGAGCGTTGCCACACACCAGGAGCGTTGCCACACACCAAGAGCGTTGCCACACACCAGGAGCGTTGCCACACACCAAGAACGTAGCCACACACACACCAGGAACGTAGCCACACACACACCAGGAGAGTAGCCACACACCAGGAGCGTTGCCACACACCAGGAACGTAGCCACACACCAGGAGCGTTGCCACACACCAGGAGCGTTGCCACACACCAGAAGCGTAGGCAGGCGCCAGGAGCGTAGCCAGGCGCCGGGAGCGTAGGTCAACTGTAACCACAAATAGGTTTTCTCACACACGTAAATATTTGGCTATTATAATCCAAACCTAAGCAGGAAGGAAAATGTAATCCATTTTTCTCTCTCCTCATCCTTCCTCTTCCTCTATTTCCTATCTTCTTTTCCCATGAAGACTAAAACACAAGTTACTTCCTTATCACCCCCATCATCATTAACCCATCTGCTTCCTCCATTATTCATCAACACTCATATCCCCTTACTACGCCTCACACTTCTTCCCCATTCATCCATCTCGCTCGATCTGACTTCGCTATTTGTCCTCGCTCTCACTACTTCTATCTATTTTTCTTCAGTTGTGCCGCCTGAGCGGCTAGTTTATTGTGTACCCCATCCTCAAACTGTGTACGGTAGCACAAAAAAAGTATTACAGACGTCAAAATGACTGTCAGACTCCACTGAGTGTTACATTAGAAAGAAATATTAGTCATTTCACATTTACAATTACTTCATATAGTCGTTGTACTTGTGCATGAAATACAATCTCCAAAAAAATTAATATCTTATTACTACTAAAAAACATTGATCATAATTGCACATGGATGCGTATGAGTTGCAATCTTTTTTATAAAAGCAGTTCATTCATCTCTGGCCGATGTTAAATGTGGATATAACCTAAAGATTTCAGATATTAACAATAAAGTGTTTTGTCATATCCTGTAAGGTTTGCATGAAGGCGTCTCTGAAAGGTTGGATGTTTGGACACTAAGATATTATATTCCCTGTCTCTGTCCACACACTTTGCATTTTATGTCACTGACATCTCCATACAAACTGGACTGCCAAAGATACTTATAGCCTAACCATACAAACTGGACTGCCAAAGATACTTATAGCCTAACCTTAGTCTGGCCAATACCATCTCGCAGTCTACTGACCTTGTTACTTTTTCTATATATATACATATAAATGTATATTTATATTTAACTTGACACATTTTATTATGATGGATAATGGATCTGCTAGTTCCTATCTGTACTGTTCTACTTAAGCTCGTTTGCTAGTTCCTGTCTGACAATCCTTCGTAAACTTGTTTGAAAAAAAAAAATATACTGAACATTCTCTTTATTTAATTCTTGTTTAGCTAAATCATCAACTTTGTCATGCTTCTGGAGGCCTATGTGAAAGGGAATCCACAAATCCGTTAGCTGCATACCTGTGTACGGTGCTAGTTTCCACAAGAATGAGAGTAACATATATGACAAACAGCTAAGTTAGCGATTTGGAAGTCCAGTTATTAATTCTAATGCACCTCTGTATTATTGTACCATCAGGCCAATTTGCGATATTTACAGTACAATGCTTCACACTTCTTTCTTTTTGCTTCTCTCGCTCCTTGTGAGTGCAGCGGGTCGCCTCACCCGGCCGGGCGTGGGGTGACAGCCACACCATCAGTACGCAGAAAGACTTGCCCGCAGGTAGTGCTATAGTCACTAGTCTAGTGGATTCTGACACTACCTTACCTCGCCCTCAGTCAACCCATCTCCCATCCTCTCTACTACCTATCACATACCCTATCTACACCATCTCCATCATCTATTACTACGTACCCCATTTACCTCCTGCGCCACTACCTATCACCACTACTGTCAATGACCTTGATGACACAACGCCACAGAATCTGACCGCTTGCCAGCATTGCAACAACCAGGTAAGAATTACTGTTGCTGTAGACAACGTAGTACTGCCAATAACGTGTGTGAAGGAGTCGTACAATATAAGGTGACTATACAGTTTTGTAGGTAAATCTATTCCAGTACACAAAATATCACTAAATATAACATGACAAGCAAAAGACGAATGTTTACGATACTTTGATTGAAAAATGTACATTATTATGTTCATGGGGAATACAGTGCATTAAGGACAAAGAAAATGTTGCAGAACCTGTTTTAATTGGAACGTTTTTTTGCACCGTGTAGAGCTTATCATGTCATGGCTTGATAAAGCTCTAGAGAGAGGTATAGTAAGTACTGTAATGAAGTCTGAAACAAGGTAGGGAGCCTAGCCCAAAATCCTAGTATCAAAAAAAAAAAAATTCTAACAGATCCGTAATATATTGTACAAGATTTATATGTAATGACCAAATATTTACCTACATTAAATTGTCCACATCTGCAGTGACCTCCGGGTGAACAGGAAGTTCGCGGCTTGAGCTGATTCCACTATTTTACCAATTAAGTTTTTATCTCCGTTAAGTTTGAACTGTAGCAGTGTTCTAGCAGGTCTGTTGTGCTATACGTTCATTAATTTCTGCGTGAAGGATTTCCTGATGTCCTGCAAAGCAGTTTGAGAACTTCATTTGTCTCAAGTGAGTCACGTAAAAATCGTAAGAAAATTGGGCCAATTATGAAACATGTGTACAGTATGCAATTTGCCGATTCAAACTAAACTGTTGTCTTGGTATACTGTAAGTAGTAAGTGATCGGTTTTTATGAGAGCTTTTTTACACATCAATTTTACGAAACATTTCGGAAATAAAGATACCTGTGTTGCACGTGTCTTATTCTAAGAGGAAACCCTGACCGACTACCAGCAACAAGTACTGAGCCTGGGATTTACATTCACCACGAACCTATGAAAACCAAACTACCGACTGGATTCGGCACCAGGAACAACAGTCAGTGATAGTAACTTCCACAAAGACTGTATATACTTTAGGGCCCTAGAGCATACTCACCACGGCCCTTTATGAACCTGCCTCTGTCAATCATTCCAAACAGTAAATCACCGCCTTTTAGAACCTCCCTAAGGAACCCAGGTTTGTTTTCATTACAGCCAACAAAGGGGAAGGGACACAGCCGTCTGATTTCATTCCATAAATTACAAGACCGAAATGATGGACATCTTGAATGAGGAAAATGCCTCGAAGAATCATTAAACTCCATTTTAGACACGGTTACAAACAAGGCAGCTTCGTCAACTCTGACATTAATATATTCACGAATCTTCCTTCCGCCGCACCTAACAAAAAAGAAATTACTTTTACTACCACTAGCATAGGTCAGTAGGTTTACTGAAGTGCTTGTGATCTTGCTGCAGCTCTTCTTGCTTCTTCTTCTTTGTATTATTTGTCTTGCCTTGATAAAACTCCTGAAGAAAGATACGAAGCTGAAATTAATGTCTCATTAGTTGCTCTTGTGTTCTTTTATCTAATATATTGTCGGCGATTCTACAAACATTTGTAAGAAAACGATCCAAATCATATGGGAAGCTGTACTTGAAAAAAAAATTAACGCCATGCATCAAGCAGTGCGAAAACTTGCATAACAAACTCGACTCGTCAAAACATCCTTTTTGATGGATGTGTTTAATAAACAGTTCTTGATCTAAACTTGTTAATGTCATGAAGGTCAATATAGAAATGCTGATGAGTATTAACATATATTTTTGGGAAAGCTCTAGACTCACAGGGGTTATAAAGCAGGTGGTCATAGTTCAAGTATCAGATAGAAGCATTTAGGAATTTCATTAAAGAACTTTGCAAACTGATGTATCCAATAATAATTAAGAAACCAGCAAATATTCTGTTAGTTTGTTAAACATAATTTGCTTGCTTAATATTATGCTTTATTTTTTTTAACACACTGGCCGCCTCTTACCTAGGTAGGGTGATCCAAAAAAAGAAGGAAACACATTCGCCATCACTCAGTCAATAGCTGTCTTGCCAGAAGTGCGCAGACATCATAATTCAAATGACCTTCAGAACTGCCGTATCCACACCCCTCCTTCAGATTGAAACCACTGTATTTCCCACCTCCAGTACTCACGTTCAGCTAACTGGCTTGTCCCTGAATCCCTTCATACATGTTATATTCCTGATCCTTCAACAGCACATCAAACTATAAAAAGCACTCATTTTCACTATGAGGTAACACCCTTACACAAGCCTGTCGGATGCTCAAGCCCCTAGTACTCAAAACCTTCTTTACTTCCCTTCCTCTAACCCTTCCTGGTATGTCCCGTACCCCTTCTTCCTTCCACCTCATATTATACACTTTCCTCCACTTTAGCATTTGGGTCTCCATGAGAATTGTTCTCACTTGATTCAAAACTCCCAAAATCTCTCTACTATACACTTCCTTTTTTTTCATATGCATAATACTTGTTGTAATCCACTTCTCGCATCCCACCTTTATTCATTTTTTTATCATTTAGTATTACTACTGCTCTTTTAGCACTTGATCTTTCAAATATACTTCAATTACCCCATTTATTTCTCCACATTGAGATTCACTCATTCCTTGTTTGGTTTAATGTTAAAACAATCAGCTATTTTTTCATTCACATTCTTTTTTGTATGCTCAAGAATAATTTATAAAAGTCTGGGATTCTCAAGAAAAAAAAAATTTCATCAATAAAATATGTAGAGAATTTCTCTTGAATTATGAGGTTTACATTAGAGAGAATGGAACGAGACAGAGTGACTTCGAGAGTGTATAAATCTGTAGTGGAGGGAAGGCGGGGTAGGGGTCGGCCTAGGAAAGGTTGGAGGGAGGGGGTAAAGGAAGTTTTGTGTGCGAGGGGCTTGGACTTCCAGCAAGCATGTGTGAGCGTATTTGATAGGAGTGAATGGAGGCATATGGTTTTTAATACTTGACGTGCTGTTGGAGTGTGAGCAAAGTAACATTTATGAAGGGATTCAGGGAAACCGGCAGGCCGGACTTGAGTTCTGGAGATGGGAAGTACAGTGCCGGCACTCTGAAGGAGGGGTGTTAATGTTGCAGTTTTATAACTGTAGTGTAAAGCACCCCTCTGGCAAGACAGTGATGGAGTGAATGATGATGAAAGTTTTTCTTTTTCGGGCCACCCTGCCTTGGTGGGAATCGGCCGATGTGTTAATAAAAAAAAAAAAACATTAAATATAGCTCATGTTAAAATAATATCATTTTAAAGTGAATAAAATCCACATATTATATATATATATATATATATATATATATATATATATATATATATATATATATATATAAAGAAATCTAAATATTCTTCCTTGAAGCCTTTTTATCCACTTCTCCGAGGCTATGGGTCCCACAATGTACACCAGAGGTGGACCCCATCCTATATATATATATATATATATATATATATATATATATATATATATATATATATATATATATATATATATATATATATATATATATATATATATATATATATATATATATATATATATATATATATATATATATATATATATATATTCATATGCTTAAAATCTGCAGAAACAAATATTTTTTTACAGACATAACTAGGCTACAGATACTATATAACTTGGGCGGCCAGTGGAGGCTAGCTTGTTTACCAAAGCCGCGTTTACAAACAGCTTCAAGTATGGTCTTAGCTATTTCATTTTTATGACTATTAATACTGTCCATCACTAGATATTTAAAGTATAATTTAAAACGCTAGCAATAAGGAGTTCACAGATATTGGAAGTGTCCTCCAGCAGACTGGATCCAGTCATGCCAGCGTAAGTGTTGAGGATGCGGAATAGATTCGAAAATCATTTGGGCCACTTGCATATCAATTGTGAACTTAGTGGAGTCCTTCGGCATTTCGCCGAAAACTGTGTCGTGTCTGAAGGTTTGAGTTGCTCTCCTTGAAGCATGCCTCATACTGAGCCTCCTCCTGGGTTATTTTCAGTTCATGGGCTCGGTGTTATTTAGTTATCTACACTCACCTGGAACATATAATATTGTTGCTGGGTGTCACGTTGCTTGATCGCTAACGCACTCAGCTCACACACTGAGGTCCGTGGTTCGAATCTCCTCCGGTACGGCTGGAAAGCATTAGGGACGTGTTTCCATAAGACACCTGCTGTCGATATTCACCCATCAGTTTAAAATGGGTACCTGGGTGTTAGTCGACTGGTGTGGGTCGCATCCTGGGACAAAACTGACCTAATTTGCCCGAAATGCTCTGCATAACAAGCAGCTTTCTATATAGTAGTATGTCATTGATGTCAGCTACACCTGTATACCTTGCACATGTACTTGTAGTAAATAAAAATATATTATTTTATTATAAACGTTTTGAGTTGATTTACTTTATTCAGTACACTGTTATATAGTGTGTGTGACTCCATGTTGAAGCCGCACTTATTCAAAATTGTAAAGGTTTCGGACGGATGTCCTGTTTCCTAAAACGAAATCTATTCCGCGGGGTAGACACTCATCAGGGTAATACATTGATAGTATTAATGTAGTTGAGAATGTCCCTTAATTAAGTTCGAAATCAGGTTTATCCTGAAGCGGAAGGGACAGCAATTAGGAGAAAGACTAACAAAAAATATTATACTACTAATAATAATTCAACTTGTTACTGTGATATTCGAGAGATGTTTGTGACGTTGCTGTCTTTGGTATGGCCTTTGACCTCTGATTCAGCATGTGTACGCCAGGCGTTACAAACACCGTGTAATATTAGAGCTTTCTTAACACATCTTTTGTTTATAGCCAGAGACTACATACAAATCTGGCCAACACTGAGATATACAAAGACGTGAGGCAGCGAGGTGGGAGCCAGATGGAGGGATGGCAGAGAGAAGGTTGAAGGGACGGGAGAGGGAAGCATGCAGGGACGGGAATGGAAAGTTATGAAGGGAAGAGGAAGGAAGGACGACTTCCACGTGGCTGTCAGCGTCTCCATCACCACTGTTTCCCTTCCGCCCAGACGTAAACAGAGGCGGGGCCTGCTAGGTAGTGCCCACGCTGCTGCTGCTGCTGCTGCTGCCAAGCTTCACCACAGTTTATGGTTAAAACAGAGCTGTATCAACTTTCCTTACCATGCAACTTGCCGTAAATTATTTTTGTATATTGAGGCAGTAAATATATATACAGGAAAGAAAAGATACATGTATTTTTATGACGACAAATTTAAGAACTGAGCTAGTGCTGAGTATCAGTGATACTCAGCACTGACTTACTGGACCAGTGCTGAGTATCAGTGATTAAACAACCACTGACTTACTGGACCAGTGCTGAGTATCAGTGATGAAACAACCACTAACTTACTGGACCAGTGCTGAATATCAGTTAGTAGACTCTCCAGAGCAATGTACAAATAGTTAAGAATCAGCTTTCTTAGAGAGGCTAGGTTTATCACCCTGTTTTAAAAGCAAAATATCACTTTTTCAACCCACAGCTCCTCAGGGTAATTTTAAACTGCGATAGAGTTAACTTGGACGACTTCGCTAGACTGTTCCAGAGGTTCAGTACTCCAAGAGAGAAATATCCAAACAATACCACCGGTGGGGTTCGTGTCATTACGACTTCGTGAGTCAGAAATATCCTGTTGTTCTACACTAAAATTTGACGAGAACTTGATTGTTTGGCCTCGCTGGCATTGTTTGTCTTAACAATCCGAGCTTATATTCGATTATGCTATATCTCTGTGAGCACAAACTTGCACATCACGATATATGTAACAATAATAAATGAGATCTGTTTTTCTTTTAATACTTCGTCTATTTCCCCACCACAGCAGGAAGAATTCAGTAAGGTTAGCTAGAACTACCAAATTGTACATTGTTTAAAAGTTTAAAAATATCTATGCGTATGTGTGTACTCACCTACATGTGGTTGCATGGGTCGAGACACAGCTCCTGGCCCCTCTTTGCTAGTCGTTATAAGGTCACTCTCTACCCGCTCTATGAGCCTTATCATACGTCTTCTAGCCCTGTTCACCATGTCAATTCATCTCAGTATTTTATAAGTCCTTATCATGTCCTCTTTCCCTCGTATCCTCTAGTGTCATCAGGTAGAGTTCCCTTAACCTCTAGTCTTGTTGCAACCTTTTGCACTTTATCCAATTTGTTGACGTGTTTGACCAGGTGTGGGTTCCATACTGGAACCCACACCTTGTCAAACACATACTCCAATATGGGCCTCACATACACGGTGTACAGTGTCATGAATGACTCCTTACTTATATGTAAACATGTCATTCTCAGGTTTGCCAGGCGCCCATACGCTGCAGTGGTTATTAGATTGATGCGTGGATCAGATGTGCTCAGTATGATGTGTGTATGTGTGTGAATTCACCTATTTGTGGTTGTAGGGGTCGATTCATAGCTCCTGGCCTCGCCTCTTTACTGGTCGCTACTAGGTCCTCTCTCCCTGCTCCATGAGCTTTATCAAACTTCGTTTTAAACTATGTATGGTTCTTGCTTCCACTACGTCACTTTTCACACTATTCACTTCCTGACAACTCTATGACTGAAGAAATACTTCCTAACATCCCTTTGACTCATCTGAGTCTTCAACTTGAAATTGTGACCCCTTGTTTCTGTGTCCCATCTGTGTGTGTGTGTGTTTGTGTGTGTGTGTGTGTGTGTGTGTGTGTGTGTGTGTTTTGTGTGTGTGTGTGTGTGTGTGTGTGTGTGTGTGGGTACACTCTAAGGAAAAAAATGAAGGACGGTTCAAGCCTCTTCGGGAGGAAACTATGGAAATATGCAATAAAGCAAGGGAAAAAGTAAAACAGGTAAAGTATGGTAATAGTGGAGTAAGAGCTCTAAAACTGGAAGAGGATATGAACAAGTTGAAGACTGGAGGAAACGAGGGGAAGTGTATGTAGTAATGGAGAAAGAAGCAGAGGGATACAGGTCAAAAAAAGTCACTAGCCAAGAAGGCCAAGAAGGTGACAAGAGAGACAATATGCCAGTTACAGTACTTAATTTGTCAACCTAATCAATATTATTCTTAACATTAAAGTTGGAAACTTTGCCTACAGTTAAACTCAATATATCTACTGGATATTAAGAATGTGGGTGGCTGAGCTATTGGAGGTATTATGGGCCTGGTTTTATTACCTGGTTTATGAGTTTTGATTAATCCACACATATATGGTAAAGATGGGTTGGTTGTCATGAATTTTTTAATTAGTTCATCTTTGCCCTCAAATGGTCATTACACTATTTTATTGAAGTTACTGTTAATAGAATCTAAGGTATTCTTTCTGAATTTGCAGTAGATTCTTGTATCATTCAAAAGATTATTTATTTTACATATGTAATCAGTATTAATCAGAGTTACTGTTGCATTTGTTTTGTTTTAGTAAGATGCAAATTTTCATTATTTTTTAAGATTTCCATATGCCTTATCTCTCATGGCAATTGAGAAAATTTTGTTTTATCACGAATCAATAAACCAGCCCCATAGACAAGATCATAACTGCTACTCTAAGTTTCGGTCGAAGTTTAGCAACATTTAAAAAGACAGTAATGTGGAAATTGCAAAACGTCTTCTGCAACTTGGAAAAATCTACCGATCAACCCTTTGATGAAATTGATATAAGGAGATATAGTTTATAGTTCAGTGACAAGGAGTTCTATAAAGAAAGTCTGACGGGGTAAACAGTCAGTACATCTGCTCTGATGCTCCGGCACTTTAAGACTGCTGCTGAGTTAGCAGCTAAGAATTAATTATATATTTAAAAGAAAATGGAAGAGAAATATGATAAAACTGTTGTTCCCAGATCCTTCAAGACAGTTAGCTGTATGTCACTTGTAGGTTTAGAGCTTCATTTTTTTATAATAATAATAATAATAATAATAATAATAATAATAATAATAAAAATAATAATAGTAATAATAATAATAATGGCACAAGTTTGCACCAGAAAATTATGTATAATCTAGATTTGTTAACTCAGTAGATTTGTGAAGGAAGTATATGATGTGAACTACTCACAAAACTACGACAGTTAAAAAATATGAATATTAGCTCAGTGTTATATAAATTAGATTCATTTATAATAAATAGAATTTAGTAGGAATTTAAGCTATGCTTGACATGTCACTCTTTAAAATTTTACTCGGAATGTGACCTGTCCAAACCTTCACTACACTTCCACGACCTGTCCAAACCTTCACTACACTTCCACGACCTGTCCAAACCTTCACTACACTTCCACGACCAGTGGGAAGGGTCGTGCGTGAAGTCATGTCTGAGGTGAAATTTCAGTTCTATTATTTTTACTATTCATTAATAATGTGAGAAATCACGAAAGCACTTGGAATTTCACTATTTTTTTCACTATGGTTGCTTTGCATATTATGATATTACCTGTTTACTGCGATCTTATTGTATATTGTAATATCACCTGTTTACTGTGTTCTTATTAAATGTATTAGCAATCAAGGTTCCACTGGAGAAACGAATCATCTAAATGAAAAGTAGGACCAAGGCTGTGGCAAACACTAGGTCCACAGTAACCTATGCGAATGTGGGTCAGTAGCCAAGGCCACAAGAATCTCCGTGGCTGAGGGTCAGTAGCCAGGGCCAAAAGAACCTCCCTGGCTGTGGGTCAGTAGCCAGGGCCATAAGAACTTCCGTGGCTGTGGGTCAGTATCCATGGCCACAAGAACCTCCCTGGCTGTGGGTCAGTAGCCAAGGCCACAAGAATCTCCCTGGTTGTGGATCAGTAGCCAGGGCAACAAGAACCTCCCTGGCTGTGGATCAGTAGCCAAGGTCACAAGAATCTCCCTGGTTGTGGGTCAGTAGCCAAGACCACAAGAATCTCTCTGGCTGTGGGTCAGTAGCCAAGGCCACAAGAATCTCCCTGGCTGTGGATCAGTAGCCAAGACCACAAGAATCTCTTTGGCTGTGGGTCAGTAGCCAGGGCCACAAGAATCTCCCTAGCTGTTGGTCAGTAGCCAGGGCCACAAGAGCCTCTCTGGCTGTGGATCAGTAACCAGGGCCACAAGAACCTCCCTAGCTGTTGGTCAGTAGCCATGGGCACAAGAACTTCTCTGGCTGAGGGTCAGTAGCCAGGGCCACAAGAACCTCCCTGGCTGTGGGTCAGTAGCCAGGGCCACAAGAACTTCCGTGGCTGTGGGTCATTATCCAGAGCCAAAAGAACCTCCCTGGATGTGGGTCAGTAGCCAAGGCCACAAGAATCTCCCTGGCTGTGGGTCAGTAGCCAGGGCCTCAAGAACCTCCGTGGCTGTGGGTCAGTAGCCAGGGCCACAAGAACCTCCGTGGCTGTGGGTCAGTAGCCACGGCCACAAGAACCTCCCTGGCTGTGGGTCAGTAGCCAAGGCCACAAGAATCTCCCTTGCTGTTGGTCAGTAGCCAGGGCCACAAGAACCTCTCTGGCTGTGGGTCAGTAGCCAGGGCCACAAGAACCTCCGTGGCTGTGGGTCATTAGCTAGGGCCACAAGAACCTTCCTTTTCTGTGGGTCAGTAGTCAGGGCCACAATAACCTCCGTGGCAGCTGGTAGCTTGATGGAGTACAGCACCCAGGGCTGCTCGACCCACGAGGCTCACCTTACTGTGTATTGCTGCCACCAACACTGTTCTCTCTTGTATCAACACTTCCACTACCACCCATGCTGCTACCATCATCCTTGCCACCCATCCTGCTACCATCATCCTTGCCACCCATGTTTCTACCATCATCCTTGCCACCCATGTTTCTACCTTCATCCTTGCCACCCATGTTGCTACCATCACCACCACTACCATTTCCACCTATGTTGCTACTATCACCACCAGTACTTCCATCACCACCACTTCCATCACCACCACTTCCATCTCCACCACTTCCATCACCACCACTTCCATCACCACCACTTCCATCACCACCACTTCCATCACCACCACTTCCATCACCACCACTTCCATCACCACCACTTCCATCACCACCACTTCCATCACCACCACTTCCATCACCACCACTTCCATCACCACCACTTCCATCACCACAACTTCCATCACCACCACTTCCATCACCACCACTTCCATCACCACCACTTCCATCACCGCCACTTCCATCACCACCACTTTCATCACCACCACTTCCATCACCACCACTTCCATCACCACCACTTCCATCACCACCACTTCCATCACCACCACTTCCATCACCACCACTTCCATCACCACCACTCCCATCACTACCACTTCCATCACCACCTATGCTGCTACCTTCACCACCACCACTTCCATCACCACCACTTCCATCACCACCAGTACTTCCATGACCACCACTACTTCCATCACCACCACTTCCATCACCACCACCTCCATCACCACCACTTCCATCACCAGCACATCCATCTCCACCACTTCCATCACCACCACTTCCATCACCACCACTTCCATCACCACCACTTCCATCACCACCACTTCCATCACTACCACTTCCATCACCACCACTTCCATCACCACCACTTCCATCACCACCACTTCCATCCCCACCACTTCCATCATCACCACTTCCATCACCACCTATGCTGCTACCTTCACCACCACTTCCATCACCACCATTTCCTTCACCACCACTTCCATCACCACCACTTCCATCACCACCACTTCCATCACCACCACTTCCATCACCACCACTTCCATCACCACCACTTCCATCACCATCACTTCCATCACCACCACTTCCATCATCACCACTTCCATCACCACCTATGCTGCTACCATCACCACCACTTCCTTCACCACCACTTCCATCACCACCACTTCCATCACCATGCTGCTACCATCACCACCTATGCTGCTACCATCACCACCACTTCCATCACCACCACTTCCATCCCCACCACTTCCAACACCACCACTTTCATCATCACCACTTCCATCACCACCACTTCCATCACCACCACTTCCATCACCACCACTTCCATCACCACCACTTTCATCACCACCACTTCCATCACCACCACTTCCATCACCACAACTTCCTTCACCACCACTTCCATCACCACTACTTCCATCACCACCACTTCCATCACCACCACTTCCATCACCACCACTTCCATCACCACCACTTCCATCACCACCACTTCCATCACCACCACTTCCATCACCACCACTTCCATCACCATGCTGCTACCATCACCACCTATGCTGCTACCATCACCACCACTTCCATCACCACCACTTCCATCCCCACCACTTCCAACACCACCACTTTCATCATCACCACTTCCATCACCACCACTTCCATCACCACCACTTCCATCACCACCACTTCCATCACCACCACTTCCATCACCATGCTGCTACCATCATCCTTACCACCCATGTTGCTATCATCACCACCACTACTTCCATCACCACCACTACCGTCACCACCACCTCCATCACCACCTATGCTGCTACCATCACCACCACTACCGTCACCACCACCTCCATCACTACCTATGCTGCTACCATCACCACCACTACCATCACCACACCTACATCACCACCTATGCTGCTACCATCACCACCACTACCATCACCACACCTACATCACCACCTATGCTGCTACCATCACCACCACTACCATCACCACACCTACATCACCACCTATGCTGCTATCATCACCACCACTACCGTCACCACCACCTACATCACCACATATGCTGCTACCATCACCACCACTACCGTCACCACCACCTCCATCACCACCTATGCTGCTACCATCACCACCTATGCTGCTACCATTACCACCACTACTTCCGGTTCTGACATGCTACATAGCTTCAGTTAATCTGTATCGAATATCTTTGGTGCCTTACAAATTTTCTTCTAGAATTTTCCATTCCTCCCTATACCTGTACAGTTCTCGAGTGAAGTTTCAAGATCTTTGCTTCGTTTGCTATCAGTCCTCTCTAAGTCTGTTTACGAGAACCAGTTGTATTTCTCCATTTACTTAGCTTCTTTCTTCAGGGAATATACGGTACATTATCAACTTTTTTTTCCTGTCATTCCCTATCGACAACTTTTTGTGTAGAGTTTAATGTTTCTTCGTTTTGAAACTGTCTCAGTATTCATTACTTCAGTTATTTCATAAAATATCAGGATTTTCCAGATTCAAAGTCCAATACGAATCTTACTGCTATATGGAAATCCAAGAGAGTCCCACTCTGTCCTGTTTAAGCACCACCTTATAATTATACAATGAGAAACATGCACAATTTTTTGTGTCTTCCTCGTCTCCCTTATTTCCTATTTCTTGTTCGTTCTCACCTTGAAATCCCTATTGTTCAACCCATGGCACAGCAGCCGAAAGGATGCCAAAAAGTTTTTCTTCGCAATTAGAATGTAGAATTCTGAAATAGGGTGCCAATTAAAGACGACACAACAGTTTGTGACTAACAACATAGGTAAAAAAGCAGTATATAACAACACAGGTAATAGAGCAGTATGCCAGCTATACCATAAGTCTATTCTCTATTTACTCATGCTAGAATTTATTTCGGTTGTATTAATACAATATCCTCTAATATTTATATCGACTGAATAAATACATGGCTCTTGCATTTATTGGTTGTATAAATACAGACAGAACAAAAAAGACACAATAACAAGACTGGACCAATACACAAATAACCCACACATAGGAGCGAAACTTATGACGACGTTTCGGTCCTATTTTGACCATTTACAAGTGACAAGTAGGGAGGGAGGAGCGAGTCTCCACCACTGACTGACCTACACGGTGAAGGTCATGCAGCCTAGGTGTTCCTTTCTGAAGGATCGCTCGTCTTTTGTTCAATGCGTTAAATCATTTATGTAAATAATTATACCGAAAATCTTCCGTTGTTTGTTTATATCGTGATAAGAAGAGTATAAAGTAAAGCCAATATTTATCACTTTCGTAAAGCACTGATGAAAGCATTATTACACTTTGAATCGAAACTCCTGATAATTTACGATTTTTTCGGACTTTGTCCAGCTTACCACTAAAATTATAATATTTTGACTAAAAATCCATTATTTTAAAAGTCATAATACCTAATATCTTAGATTTTATTGTACTTATTCAGAGTTTAGATGTATCAGTAACATATAATGTTTATCATCTCTGTATGAAAATATACATTAATATTCACTCACATTATTGTAGTCAAATGGAAGAAGTGGACGGCAAAATATCCACCCGCCTTCACTGCTTCTTTGACACACCCCCACACAGACACCCCCACACAGATACACACACACACACACACACACACACACCCACACACACACACACACACACACACACACACTCAGGCCTAGTGTCTAATCGACATGTACCTAGGACAAAATGGTAACTAACTGGTGGTCTTCCGCTGACAGAAGCAATTTTAAGGGTATAATATCTCCTGACGCAGGTGTTGATCATGTGATGCCTCTCTCATTGCCTAAGCATCCGCTGTCTTCCTCTGCTGAACAGCCACCTTAATAAAAATAAGGATTTATATAATGAATTATTAGTTCTGGCGTTGTTAGTTTGTTATTAAGATGAGGACCATTAAATCTGCAATCCGCCTGTACATCAACAGTCAAGAATACCTTAATCCCCGAAAGGCAGGAATTAAAGGTTAGTTTAGTAAGGCTTGTCAGGGAACAGGACAGAGTTTCCTGACATGGGTCTAGTCATATGATGACCCGCCGCTGGAGCTTTTGGTCATCTGACCGAGGCCTTCCGCTGGCTTACCGGTCCACCCCTTTAAAAATTATGGTTATGATTATAACCAATTTTTATATAGCAGGAATTAAAGAACACCCCTCAGTGTACGTACACTCCGAGATGCACACTTCTCGGTGTATATACCTGTGTACTAGAGAGAATTGTAGAAGTACCTAGTTACCTGGAGCCGCTTCTGGAGGTCATCGCTCCCACATATTAATTTCTAGTTGAAGTCAGATGGAACTACCACGTTTTACCTACAGAATAATTTCTAGGATGAGAAATGGAAAGTATAAATAAATATTGAAGATATCGGACATTCTCCACAAAGGTTCGTACAAACTGGACTCGTTTATGAGTTAAAAAGTAATTAAAAGGAAAAAAAAAACATTCACTATGGCATCAATGTCGCGGAAAGTGTGCCTTATTTTTTTCATGTTATTTCGAGTGAAAATAAATTAACTCGTCGCTTTAGTCTGTATATTGAGTGTTAAACTATGTTTTTACTGGAGGGGACAGGTAGTAAATAGTCTTGAAACTCAATAAACCAATCAACCACAACCAAAACTATTTCTCAGCCATATTAAATAGATGCCCCAGGAATAGTCATGAAGAATAACAAAGCGATATAAGAGGAAGCTAACAGTTCCTGGTGGTAGCTATTCGAGGGTTTTAACAGAGGGAGAAAATAACAAAACTGTAGAGGTAGTAGCATTTTAAGATACATAAAATAAATAACGAGGTATGCGAGAACAGTAAAGGAGTATACAACACCAGCAAGGACTTCCCATCTAATAAATATGTTCAGAAGAATTAAGTCAAGAGGCCGGCCACCAGACTGGTCTAGGAGGAGGATGTGACAGGAAAATATAAAGAAACGTCCTCAGAAGAAATAGGTGCCAAGGAAGACCTAATTACGATGTTTAGAATATTTAGGGAATGGATGGGGGACATGGAAACAAAAAATCACTTTATAGGGACGTTAGGTAAGACTCATTCAAATTTAGGGTGTTAGGGCAAGGAATAAGCCAGAGGAAGAAAGCGTTGAAGGCAATTTTTAAACACATTTTATAAGAGTAGGTGTAATAAGGCCCACGAGAAAATTAATTAATGCATGTCACCACAGTTCTAGACGCGTCACCAGTAGCAAAAGTCTACACTTGTGACCACACGCGCCCGCAATCGCGCGCGCGCACACACACACACACACGCAAAGCACTGCAATGGATCAGAGAATATCTGACAGGGAGGCAACAACGAGTCATGGTACGTGACGAGATGTCAGAGTGGGCACCTGTGACGAGTGGAGTTCCACAAGGGTCAGTCCTAGGACCTGTACTGTTTTTGGTATATGTGAATGACATAACGGAAGGGATAGACTCAGAAGTGTCCCTGTTTGCAGATGATGTGAAGTTAATGAAAAGAATCAAATCAGTCGAGGATCAGGCAGGACTACAAAGAGACCTGGACAGGCTGCAAGCCTGGTCCAGTAACTGGCTCCTTGAATTTAACCCTGCCAAATGTAAAGTCATGAATATCGGGGAAGGGCAAAGAAGACCGCAGACAGAGTATAGTCTAGGTGGCCAAAGACTGCAAACCTCACTCAAAGAAAAAGATCTTGGGGTGAGTATAATACCGAGCACATCTCCTGAGGCACACATCAATCAGATAACTGCTGCAGCATACGGGCGGCTGGCAAACCTAAGAATAGCGTTCCAATACCTCACTAAGGAATCATTCAAGACTCTGTATACCATATACGTCAGGCCCATACTGGAGTATGCAGCACCAGTTTGGAACCCACACCTGGTCAAGCACGTCAAGAAATTAGAGAAAGTGCAAAGGTTTGCAACAAGACTAGTCCCAGAGCTAAGGGAATTGTCCTACGAAGAAAGGTTAAGGAAATCGGTCTGACGACACTAGAGGACAGGAGGGTTAGGGAGACATGATAACGACATATAAAATACTGCGAGGAATAGATAAGGTGGACAGAGACAAGATGTTCCAGAGAGGGGACACAGAAACAAGGGGTCACAATTGGAAGTTGAAGACTCCTATGAGTCAAAGGGATGTTAGGAAGTATTTCTTCAGTCATAGAGTTGTCAGGAAGTGGAATAGCCTAGAGAGCGACGTAGTGGAGGCAGGAACCATACATAGTTTTAAGACTAGGTTTGATAAAGCTCATGGAGCAGGGAGAGAGAGGACCTAGTAGCAATCAGTGAAGAGGCGGGGCCAGGAGCTATGAATCGACCCCTGCAACCACAAATAGGTGAGTACAAATAGGTGAGTACAGCTCTTGGCGGGGCCAGGAGCTGTGAATCGACCTCGGCAACCACAACTAGGTGAGTACACACACACACACACACACACTAATCGACATGTGCCTAGGACAGAATGGTAACTAACACAAACACACACGTAGCGACCAGTGAAGAGGCGAGGCCAGGAGCTGTAACTCGACCCCTGCAACCACAACTAGGTTAGTACACACACACACGAACAACAGTTCATAGGGACGTTGAGACATTTTTTTTCTGCCTGACAATAACGACTAGCGAACTAGAGGAAGGAACTAGAAATAAGTAAAATTGGTTCAGATAAGAGGCGGGGCCAGGAGCTAAGACAACACCTGCAGACACTCTTAGGTGAATAGAGCTAGGTGAGTCCACACACACAGACTGACAGTGACACTGGCCGGGCGGCCCGGGACAAGACCCACACCAGCCCCTCTCATCACAGCCTCCCTCACTCTCACTGGCGTCTCCACAACCTTACTATCACTGCTCATCCTTCGCTGCCTCTCGCTGAGTCAAGGTAAAGCACTTGTCTTCGTTCATAGGTCTGAGAATATAGGGGAAGGGCAGATAGCCGAAGATTTTGTTGTTTATTTAGAGGCAGTGTGAAGAGGACTACCCATACTCCACTTTAATCTAATTCTATCTTAAAAACTTTAAATCAGGAGAGTATAGCGCGAGGCTGCTTCACCGTCCACCACTTCTCCCGGCAACACTACAAGCAATGATTGTTCATTAGGAAACCTAGAAGTGTCAGTTCTACCGCCAAAGCTCCTACTACTGCTACTAATTGCTATTACTACTACAACTACTATTACTACTTCTACTACTACAACAATTAATACTACTACTACGACTACTACTACTACTGCTACTGCTGCTACTACTTCTACTACTTACTACTTTTACTGCTACTTTTGCTACTACTACTAATTCTGCTACTACTTCTTCTACTACTTCTACTACAACTGCTAATTTACCTAACTGTGGTTGCAGGGGTCGAGTCATAGCTCCTGGCCCCGCCTCTTGACTGGTCGCTACTAGACTACTACTACTGCTACAGAGGCTAATACTACTACTACTATTTCTAACACTGCTAATACCATAACTACTATAACTGTTACTACTACTGCTACTACTGACACTATCACCACTACTTCTGCCACTATGGCCGCGGGTACCACGGCCACCTGGTCGCTTATGGTGTTTTTTGTAAATTATATCAACATCACAGGAATCAATATTGCTTATTAAAAACTTAGTCCTATGCCCAACAAATAAGAAATAGGTACATTTCCAGAGACCATCTGGAAGTACTGATAAATTACAGCCATTGCGATGCTTTTCTTTTCCATATTATTTCAATCACAGAATTTAAGTAAATGTGTAACGCATGATCTTTTGTTGCGAAGCCTATCTTGATTTCCGTTTATCCAATTGTCATTTTCCATATAATTCACTCTTAGTCTAAGCGCAGCTGGGCATCTGGATTTGTTTTTCTGCTCTTAGAAAGGAATTTATTTAGTTACCTTTATTTATTAATGTTCGGCTTCTCTACCTCGTTCAACGTCAAAAGGGCGACAATTTTCGCTAATAATTTGCGTCACAGAACAACCCATTCTCCATCTCTTTTTTTTAAAGTTTCATTTACAACAACAAAAAAAAAAAAATTCTGCTGCGTGGGAATGTACGCATCGTGGGAATGTACGCATCGTGGGAATATACGCATCGTGGAAATGTACGCAGCGTGGGAATGTACGCATCGTGGAAATGTACGCAGATTGGGAATATACGCAGCTTGGGAATGTACGCATCGTTGGAATGTACGCATCGTGGGAATGTACGCATCGTGGGAATGTACGCATCGTTGGAATGTACGCATCGTTGGAATGTACGCATCGTTGGAATGTACGCATCGTAGGAATGTACGCATCGTGGGAATGTACGCATCGTTGGAATGTACGCATCGTTGGAATGTACGCATCGTTGGAATGTACGCATCGTTGGAATGTACGCATCGTTGGAATGTACGCATCGTGGGAATGTACGCATCGTGGGAATGTACGCATCGTGGGAATGTACGCATCGTGGGAATGTACGCATCGTGGGAATGTACGCATCGTTAGAATGTACGCATCGTGGGAATGTACGCATCGTGGGAATGTACGCATCGTAGGAATGTACGCAGCATGGGAATGTACGCAGCGTGGGAATGTACGCAGCGTGGGAATGTACGCAGCGTTGGAATGTACGCATCGTGGGAATGTACGCATCGTGGGAATGTACGCAGCGTGGGAATGTACGCATCGTGGGAATGTACGCATTGTGGGAATGTACGCAGCGTGGGAATGTACGCAGCGTGGGAATGTACGCAGCGTGGGAATATACGCATCGTGGGAATGTACGCATCGTTGGAATGTACGCATCGTTGGAATGTACGCATCGTTGGAATGTACGCATCGTTGCAATGTACGCATCGTTGGAATGTACGCATCGTGGGAATGTATGCATCGTGGGAATGTACGCATCGTGGGAATGTACGCATCGTTGGAATGTACGCAGCGTGGGAATGTACGCAGCGTGGGAATGTACGCATCGTTGGAATGTGCGCAGCGTGGGAATGTACGCAGCATGGGAATGTACGCATCGTTGGAATGTACACAGCGTGGGAATGTACGCAGCGTGGGAATGTACGCATCGTGAGAATGTACGCATCGTGGGAATGTACGCATCGTTGGAATGTACGCAGCGTTTGAATGTACGCAGCGTGGGAATGTACGCAGCGTGGGAATGTACGCAGCGTTTGAATGTACGCAGCGTGGGAATGTACGCATCGTGGGAATGTACGCAGCGTGGGAATGTACGCATCGTGGGAATGTACGCATCGTGGGAATGTACGCAGCGTGGGAATGTACGCATCGTGAGAATGTACGCATCGTGGGAATGTACGCAGCGTGGGAATGTACGCAGTGTGGGAATGTACGCAGCGTGGGAATGTACGCAGCGTGGGAATGTACGCATCGTGAGAATGTACGCATCGTGGGAATGTACGCAGCGTGGGAATGTACGCAGCGTGGGAATGTACGCAGCGTGGGAATGTACGCAGCGTTTGAATGTACGCAGCGTAGGAATGTACGCATCGTGGGAATGTACGCATCGTGGAATGTACGCATCGTGAGAATGTACGCATCGTTGGAATGTACGCAGCGTGGGAATGTACGCAGCGTGGGAATGTACGCAGCGTGGGAATGTACGCATCGTGAGAATGTACGCATCGTGGGAATGTACGCAGCGTGGGAATGTACGCAGCGTGGGAATGTACGCAGCGTGGGAATGTACGCAGCGTTTGAATGTACGCAGCGTGGGAATGTACGCATCGTGGGAATGTACGCATCGTGGGAATGTACGCATCGTGGGAATGTACGCATCGTGGGAATGTACGCAGCGTGGGAATATACGCATCGTTGGAATGTTACGCATCGTGGGAATGTACGCAGCGTGGGAATGTACTCATCGTGGGAATATACGCATCGTTGGAATGTACGCAGCGTGGGAATGTACGCAGCGTGGGAATGTACGCATCGTTGGAATGTACACAGCGTGGGAATGTACGCAGCGTGGGAATGTACTCATCGTGGGAATATACGCATCGTTTGAATGTACGCATCGTGGGAATGTACGCATCGTTGGAATGTACGCAGCGTGGGAATGTACGCATCGTGGGAATGTACGCAGCGTGGGAATGTACGCATCGTGGGAATGTACGCAGCGTGGGAATGTACGCAGCGTGGGAATGTACGCATCGTGGGAATGTACGCATCGTGGGAATGTACGCCGCGTGGGAATGTACGCAGCGTGGGAATGTACGCAGCGTTTGAATGTACGCATCGTGGGAATGTACGCATCGTGGGAATGTACGCATCGTGGGAATGTACGCATCGTGGGAATGTACGCAGCGTGGGAATATACGCATCGTTGGAATGTACGCATCGTGGGAATGTACGCAGCGTGGGAATGTACTCATCGTGGGAATATACGCATTGTGGGAATGTATGCAGCGTGGGAATGTATGCAGCGTGGGAATGTATGCAGCGTGGGAATGTATGCAGCGTGGGAATGTATGCAGCGTGGGAATGTATGCAGCGTGGGAATGTACGCATCGTGGGAATGTACGCATTGTTGGAATGTACGCATCGTGGGAATGTACGCATCGTTGGAATGTACGCAGCGTGGGATAATACTGATAATACAAACCTGAAGGCTGTATAGAGTAGCGATGGCATGTCTGTGCTGGAGTTTATTGCAGTGTTGCTGCTAGATGAAGGTGTTTTCGTTATGATGTCTTTAACTTGGATCTTTTTGCACATTCCATATGATAATTTTTTATATGTTAAGTTGTTTGCTATATGTTAGATTTGTTAGGTTTAAAACATAACACTGGATGAGTCATTAATGCTGCATTTTATATGCACTCTGATATTAAGGCTATCCTTTTTTAAGGGATTAATATACGTATGTACATATATATATATATGTGTGTGTATGTGGGTATTTCATTTAGTTTCTTATCTTAATTATGCACCCCATGCCTATCCAGTGGGTGATAATCGGAAGATTAATTAGGCACATGTTGGGTCCAGGGACTGTGCCCTAATATCTTGATAGCTAACCAAGTTACAGTCATAGTAAACTAACTACAAATTATCTGATAACATATATAATGACTTGTTTATGCAAACGTGAATTAATTTGCAAAAATGTTACATACATATTGTAAGCTGTTATGAGTTATTTTTAATCTTCAATGTTTTAGCAATTTTTGGTTGACTTCACACAGCTGAAGTCAACCAAATAGGTAAACTAATTGGTAAAGTTAATGTATTTTTCCGGAATATTTCGTAATATACCACTGTGAATAAAATACTTTGACATTTCTTGAAGATTTGGGAGTGAGTTGTCTCTTAATTCATGTACATAATTCAGTACATATTGACTCAGGGTATAACAATAGTTCCTTTGGCAATTTTTAAATCAACACTGTTCACAATTTCATCAATCATTGTTTCCATATACTTATTGTAAGCTTTAGTTATATGACCTTTCTTTCAATGACTTTTATTTTTTTAATATCCATGTATTTACCATTTGCATTAATTTGGTTAGAGTCCTTCATGGCTCATATGTGGATTAGTCCTTACACAATTAATTTACACTGTGTTATACACTATTACACAATGACACACTTTATAATATTAATTATTACAAATTTCCTTGAATAAATCCCAGAAAATTTTCTGGCTAAGCATATTAATCAGTGACACTTCATAATAATAATAATATCTTTATTTCTACAAGTACAAGGTATACATGCTTAGCTGACATCAATGACATATTACTACATGGAAAGCCCCTTGTTATGCAGAGCATTTCGGGCAATTTAGGTCAGTTTTATCCCAGGATGCGACCCACACCAGTCGACCAACACCCAGGTACCCATTACACTGATGGATGAACATGGTCAGCAGGTGTCGGAAACACGTCTAGCCGTACCCGGGATTCGATCTCCGGTTTCAGGAGATCTTACTCGACCGACACCTCCTTAATTAATCTGATGGACTACCTGAGAACTGAAATTCCGCTAGGGAATCTCATAGATATGGTGACCCGAGACTTGCAAAAGGCCTTCAATACGTTCAACCATAAAATATTATGTAAGAAACTACAAGCTATCGACATAGGTTCTGTAGACTGGTTTAAGTCCTACCTGAGCAACAGGAAGCAAATTGTCAGAATCAACAACAAAGAATCAGAACCCTTGCCGATAGCATGTTATGTGAACGACAGTCCCACCAGTGTCAAGTGTTAGCTGTTGCATGCAGACAACAGTGCTTTGGTAGTGTCAGGTAAAGACCCACAAGATATAGCTAGTGTACTATCACTAGAACTAGAATCCAGCAGCAAATGGTTAGTAGACAACAAATTTTTGTTACAACTCGGGAAAAAGGAAGCCATACTCTTTGGCACGGAAAATAAGCTGAAAAGGGTAAATAATTTTAATGTCCAATGTAATGGGGAACCCATCACTTCAGTATCCTCTGTGAAATATCTGGGAATTTCCTTTGACCCATGCATGTCAGGAGAACTGATAGGAAACAGTCTAGTAAAGAAAGAGAATGCCAGACTAAAATTCATCTACAGACAGGCAGTCTACCTACTGAGGCTCGCTGGACTCTATGTCTAGCTCTCATACAGTGCCATGGTACTCTGCCTTAACAAAAAATAAAATAAAAGGTAGACTACAAATCACCCAGAACAAAATGCAGTGGACCCTCGGTTAACGAATACCCCGGAAATCGTACAATTATGTAAGTATGATATTTTAAGTGCATGTGGAAGTGTATTTTTGGGGTCTGAAATAGACTAACCTACGTGACATTATTTCTTAAGGAAGTAAATTCGTTCGGTAATGGCGCTTGAGCAGGCTTCTGGGATGAAGTTTTTTCGTTAACCAAGGGTCCACTGTGGTGAGATTCATCCTGGACCTGGGTCCAAGAGAACATGTAGGTTAGGATGAATTACAACAACTGGATATGCTGAATGTTGAAGACAGAGTAAAACAACTGAAGTTGAATCACGTTTATAAAATTGCTCTAAGGCAGAGTCCAGTATATCTTCCTGCCAAGTTTGTTAAGGCTGGGAACCAAAACAAGTACTATAGTACTAGGGGAAGGAACACAACTTTGTAGTACCCTCAGTAGGTGGTAAGGCATCAAATACCTTTTATTTTACAGCAGTAAAGGAGTGGAACGGACTGCCTACACATGTCAAAGCCTGTCATGGCATGAGCCAGTTCAGGAAGAGGGCTAAAAGTTACTTAATGAATGAGGCTATGGAAAGGGAGGAGAGTGATTTTTTGTATAACTAACATACATGTAACTATTACTGTAACATACATGTACTTATTACTGTTATTTGATCTTCTCTTGAATGTTAATGTAAATAACTCCGTTTACCTTATTCCTGGTATATCTCCATGAAACTCCTTTACATATATAGTTGAGTTAGCATTTTTTAACTGTTAAGATTTAAATAAAAAGATACTACATGGACCCCAATGGAAAAATTAGTCACATAAAGTTTTTGGGTTATCCCAGGTAACCTACACATATGTTGTTATGCAAAACAACCACTGTGAAAAGAATAGGGAACTTCCAAGTGCATTTGTGATTTCTCACACTATCAAGGAACTGTTCATTGATAATGTGAGAAATTACGAAAGCGTTGGGCTGTTCACTATTCTTTTCACAGTGGTTGTTCTGCATACTGTAATACCACCTGTTTACTATGATCTTATTGCAACATATGCTGCTATGTATGACAATTTATGTAACTGTATATATTTGTACCTGGTCCTAAATAAACTTATATCAGTTAGTGGTGAAAACTCTCAGAGACAAAGAAAGAAAATTAACCTGTTCTAGAGAAAACGGACTTTATTGGTATATCTATGATAAACTCGGTCAACTAATATTTTACACTTAATGCCAGAAACTGATGGCAACGTTTCGGACCATTGTCAGGTCACAGTCCATAAAAAACTTAACACTTCGTACACTTTATATAAAATTTTCGTAGCAATCTACTCCATATTTCACTGAACAGAGTGGGGGTTTGAATCCATGGCAAGCCAGTTCTCAAACCAGGAAGCCAGTGCTTCATCCACTGTACTAAGCCGACCTAACAAGATTCATGCAGCAATGGGTAGTGAGCATTAGCCTGCTAGTTTTAGAACTGGCTTATGATATATTCTAGCTCCACTCCATTCAGCAAATTGCTTAAAATCGTGTAATTTCGATTTTGCGAGCCAGTTATTCCTATACTTCTTTCTCAGACACTGATGTTTCAGGTGTCTACTTCATTTCCTGTTCCTCCTGTCCTCTTACATGCATTGGTGAAACTGGCCACTCTTCTTCTGACAGATTTAAAGAACATTGAAGAAGTGTTTTCCCTGGCGACACTACCAGTGCTCTTTTCGGTCAAGTTAGGGATCAAGGCCATCTATAAATTTAACCTTTCTTAAAACTATCTACTCTTTTTCCAGCCTTCACACACGCCATCTTGTAGAATCGCTCTAATGTACATAATTACTAACAGGAATCTTAGTCCTGGTTTTCTTTCAATACATGTCTGCCTCTCACAACACATTGTCAAGTGCTCTAATCTTCACAACATTCGTGGATTGACTTGACCTTTTCCTTCTCCTCACCTCCTATCTTGACCTGTCTTCTGTTTTTTCTTCGCTTTAATGTCTTCCGACTTTTTACTTACTACTTTACATTCTTACATGGTTCCTTAGGCTAACTGCAATGCTTCTCTTTTCGTTTGTTTCCTTCTGTGTTAGACCCTCAGGGATCTGTATCAGAGTCAGCAGCGTCTCCGCTGCCTTCAGATATAATATCTCTCTTACTTATACTTCTACTACTACTACCGCTGCTGCTGCTACTACCACTATTACCACTACTACCACTAGTACTACCACCACTACTACCACCACTACTACAACTACTACCACCGACACCAATTCCTTTATAGCTAGTTATATTACTGCTATTTTTGCAACTAATATTTCCGCTACTTATTACTTCCCTTACTAATAACATACTATTACTACAACTACCACTACTTCTTCCTTCTCTTTCTTCCCAACCTGATTTCTGATTTCATTTGTTTTTTTTACCTGCTCATTTGTGACTTGACAATGATCTGTCACGAACCGTAAGTTTGTCATAGATTTTTTTTTTTAAGTGTGATGCATTTGTGAATCGTTCCAGTCATGATATTGTGGCTATTATTCTTCAAATTTGGTTCTATTATTTTAGCTCTGTAGAAACGTAAATATTTTATGTTTGGATGCATAATAGCAAAATAAATAGAGAAGGCAATGAAAGGTGTAGTGGTGCTACTTTAGCGTGTGGTCTACCAGTTCATTTACACTAACCTAACCTAGGTTAGGTTAGGTTAGTGTAAATGAGCTGGTAGACCACACGCTAAAGTAGCAAAGGTGTAGTTTATGTAATGTTGTGTTGTAGGTTTTCCAAATACACGAAATCATGCTATTCATCAGCAGTAAATAACAAAAAGGCACAATACCGTGACTGGAACAATACACAAATAACCAAGACATTGCGAGTTGTGCTGGATCTTTAAACCTCCCAATTTACACGAAACTACATATGAAAACCCTCATTTTTTAAGATCCCTTCTTTCATATCTCGTTTAGCTCTATATCTCTGATACAGACGCATTTCTCAAGTTAAAATAACTTAAAAATACCCCAAGAAACAAAACAAATAAAATAATAATCAAACCCTTAAAGGGACCCCTTTGTTAAGTTAAGAAATTATGATGTATTTTGGTCACAGCTGCGCAATAACCCCCCCACCTCTGCACCTGAGTGTATGCAAGAGGCAAAATAACTGTAACTGAAAACCCTCAAGAGATCAGAGGAGCTGCAGCTCAGCTTCTCTCGAGAGGCCTTCGAACTGTAACCCAAAAGAGCTAGTAAATGAATATCAACACACTCAAGAGACCCAGTAGCTTCAACCCAACACTCTGAAGAAGCATAATATTTGCAGCTTAACTCCCTCACAGGCCCAGGAGATGTAAATCAACACTCTTCAACAGCAAAGAAACTGGAACTAAAGCTAACAAAACTTTACCTTGAAAAGGCGGGAGAGATACATTATTATATACACATGGAAAATTCTCGAGGGCTTAGTACCAAACTTGCACACAAAAATCACTCCCTACGAAAGCAAAAGACTCGGCAGGCGATGTAACATTCCCCCAATGAAGAGCAGGGGTGCCACTAGCACGTTGAGGGACAACACAATAAGTGTGAGGGGCCCAAGATTGTTCAACTGCCTCCCAGCATACATCAGGGGGATTACCAACAAGCCCCTGGCTGTCTTCAAGCAGGCACTGGACAGGCACCTCAAGTCGGTACCTGATCAGCCGGGCTGTGGTTCGTACGTTGGACTGCGTGCGGCCAGCAGTAACAGCCTGGTTGATCAGGCTCTGGTCCAACAAGAGGCCTGGTCACGGACCGGGCCGCGGGGGCGTTGACCCCTGGAATTCTCTCCAGGTAGACTCCAGGTAGACACAACTTTCCGAACCTAGGATGAAATTGTCCTTAGAGTTGTGCTTATAATGGTGGCTATTACGTTAACTAAGTTTATTTAGGTACGTCCAGTACACATAAATACAGTTACACAAATTATCATACATAGTAACATATGTGTAAATTACCCAGGATAACTCAAAAAAAATCAGACAAAGTAGACAAAGTGACTTATTTTCATTGGGGTCCTTGAACGTTGGGAGAGGTGGACAGAAACAGTAGCGGTCTTCAGGCTGAGTGAGTCTTCTTGCTGCCATATCATGGAAGCCAATATATCGATCTTCATGGAACTCACAACAATTATCCTCCTAGGCCAGTGGATGTGCTAGAACATAGCGCTTGAAAATGTATTTAGATGCTCAAATGAGGCTTAGTTTTATGAATTTATTGGTTCACCACCAGACGGGAAAACTTTAATTCCTAAAATAGAGATTCAAGTAAACTATCAGCCTAATATATGCTGAGAGAAATACACCTCTCAGTGTATATATCCTGGGAGTGTGTTGTGGTGTGTAGGATGAATAATGTATTTTTAAAAAGATCAAGGAAACTGCGTTTTCAGTTCAGTTCAGACTCTCAGGTAAGGACCCACTAGGGGCGAGGGGGAAGTGGGGACAGAAGAAGAATAGCCGGTGAGAGGAAGAGCTGAAGTAGAAGAGAGAGAGTCAGGACTAAACCCAACAGTCTAACTACTTTTGGAAACTGCGTAAAACAACTATGATGTAAACTTAAAAGTGGTATGATATTTCATGAAAGATTTCATCGTTTTATATATCAGATCTTTTAGAAAAATAACAAGACTATAAAGTTTACACTTCATGTAGACTTTTACATATAAAGAATATTGTTCGAAAATTAACCATTTACTACTAATCGTTTGGGGGTCAAAGCTTAAAACGCTTAAAATATTGTATTATTTTTTTATTGTCCAAAAAAGTCATATGCAAATATAACAAAATTTTACATTTTACATTAAATTCCCCAGATTAGACATGAGGCCACATTTCCAATCAGCACTTGATACGACATAGAGAGAAGAACTTCTCTTTTAAAATAAAACACGTAAAGGCAGATTCAAGAAATTAGACATGAAGTGAAATAGGATATATATCCACTGAGAGGTGAATGTCTCTCATTGTATATACAATGAGAGTTTACAGTAATACTTAGTTTAGGGTTTAAAGTATTCTTACTGGTGGAGAATACTTTAGACGCAGACTCAGTGACCCTCGTGTAGTCGACAGGTTTTAAACCCTATTAACCAATTACGAAGCAACAAAACTTAAAATAGAGAAATAAACTACATAAAACTCGCTTAAAAAATTGTCATTTACAATGTTTATGTATATAAAAGGCAGAGTTGAAGGCAATAGCGCCAAAACAGCACCAGCTAGGAAATAGCCTCAGCATCAATGGTAATAGGATCGATAAGTACAAAAAGAAACAGTAACAACAGCAGCAACAACAGTAGCAACAGTAGCAGCATCTACATAAACAGTAGTAGCAGCAACAACAGAAGCAACATCAATAGTAAAAACAGCTGCAAAAGATACAGCAAAAGAAGCAACTGGAAGAACAAAAATAGCAGTAACAAAAAACAGCCAGATCAACAACAATAACAACAAAACAGAGTAGCAGCAGCAACACCAAAAATAGCAATGACTAACAGAAAACCATCGACAGCTGAAACAAATTAAAATCAGCAACAGTAGCACCAACATACAATAACAGCAGCAGCAGCAGAGGTAACAATAGCAGAAACAGTGGCAGCAGCAGCATATATAACAGCAGAAACGAAAAAAGCAGCATTAGCAACAAAACGTCTAGCGTTAGCTGGGCGATAAGGTATTGGACCAGTGTGGTACGGTGGTAGAGCACTGCGTACCTTGTTCCTAGGTTCGTAAGTTCGAGTCTCCTTCGGTCTGAGATTAGTGTTTGTGAATATTTCGCCTGTTCTGCGAATTCTAAACATTGTAAAAATCTCTCGTAGGTTGATGCATGCTGGGGATGAGATGAAAAGCTGAAAGCTGGATGCCTTGGACCAAAACGTCTAGCGTTAGCTAACCACCAAGGTATTGGACCAGTGTGGTATTTAATCAATAACAACACTGCAACTAACCGAGGGCTCAAACCCATGTTGTTTTGGCCCGCCTCATGGTGAGTGAAAATTCCATGACGCTCTAACCCACAGGACCACCCAATCCTACATAGATCATGCACCCAGCAGAGCTAGGTGTTGTACTGTGATCCGAGGACATACGATGGTGTGGGTGCCTCAGAGCTAATTCCATTCTACTCCCCGTTTGGTGTACTATCCTTCACGAGCAGTATATATATTATTGTAACCACGAACGAGTGGTATTTAATTAATAACAACACTGCGACTAGCCGAGGGCTCGAACCCATGTTGTTTTGGCCCGCCTCATGGTGAGCGAAAATTCCATGATGCTTTAACCCACAGGATCACTTAATCCTACAAAGATCATGCACCCAGCACCATCGTATGTCCTCGGATCACGGTACAACACCTAGCTCTGTTGGGTGCGTGATCTTTGTAGAATTGGGTGATCCTGTGGCTCACTATGAGCCAGTCACCAGCATCAAAGTAACACTACCCCCCTCCCCACCCAACCTTGAATGGTATGCCCGAGAATTAAGTACATTTCTGAGTTGTGGAAAATACTTAACAGTATATTATTATAGTCATGGGAAAGTTCTAACCCCATAGAGGTCATCCCTAAATCGTCTGGTGACCGTTAACTGTGCTGTGGCATTCTGACTTTATAATGGGGATTTGGAGAGCTGGTTTGATTGCTTTGTCTGTGGTAATCGTTCCAGCCAAACAACTCTCTCAGGTTGTCAGCTAGTGTTTATTACTTTGTAATTTTTGGTTCTCTGTGATTTCTCGTATTTACTGCTGATCATTATTTTGGTTTGTGTTGAAGTCGTTTTACATAAATTTTTTTTTTGCGTACTGAAGCTAATTTCTTTCCTTAAGTGATTTTTGTGACTGTTACGTACTGTACCGTAATACTTGTGAGACTTACAGTACATAAGAACATAAGAAAGAAGGAACACTGCAGCAGGCCTACTGGCCCATGCGAGGCAGGTCCAATTCTCCCACCGACTTAAGCCAATGCCTTGACCTATTCAGGTCAGTCACATTCACTTAAGGGAGGACCACGGCATCTGACCTAGTAGCACAGGTACAATGAGTATACCCGGAGAGAGTTCCGGGGGTCAACGCCCCCGCTGCCCGGTCTGTGACCAGGCCTCATGGTGGATCAGGGCCTGATCAACCAGGCTGTTATTGCTGGCCGCACGCAGTCCAACGTACGAACCACAGCCTGGCTGGTCAGGTACCGACTTTAGGTGCCTGTCCAGTGCCTGCTTGAAGACAGCCAGGGGTCTATTGATAATCCCCCTTATGTAAGCTGGGAGGCAGTTGAACAGTCTTGGGCCCTTGACACTTATTGTGTTGTCTCTCAACGTGCTAGTGGCACCCCTGCTTTTCATTGGGGGGATGTTACATCGCCTGCCGAGTCTTTTGCTTTCGTAGGGGGTGATTTTCGTGTGCAAGTTTGGTACTAGTCCCTCTAGGATTTTAAAAGTGTTTATAATAATGTATCTCTCCCGCCTGCGTTCTAGGGAGTACAGATTTAGGAACTTCAAGCGTTCCCAGTAACTGAGGTGGTTTATGTGTGCCGTGAAGGTTCTCTGCACATTTTCTAGGTCAGCAATTTCACCTGCCTTGAAAGGTGCAGTTAGTGTGCAGCAATATTCCAGCCTAGATAGAACAAGCGACTTGAAAAGTGTTATCATGGGCTTGGCATCCCTGGTTTTGAAGGTTCTCATTATCCATCCTGTCATTTTTCTAGCAGATGAGATTGCTACAGTGTTATGGTCCTTGAAGGTAAGATCCTCTGACATGATCACTCCCAGGTCTTTTACATTAGTTTTTCGCTCTATTGTGTGGTTGGAATTTGTTTTATACTCCGATGAAATTTTAATTTCCTCACGTTTTCCATATCGGAGTAATTGAAATTTCTCATCATTGAACTTCATATTGTTTTCTGCAGCCCATTTAAAGATTTGGTTGATGTCCGCTTGGAGTCTTGCAGTGTCTTCAATGGTGGACACTGTCATGCAGATTCGGGTGTCATCTGCAAAGGAAGACACGGCACTGTGGCTTATATCCCTGTCTATGTCCGATATGAGGATGAGGAACAGGATGGGAGCAAGTACTGTGCCTTGTGGAACAGAGCTTTTCACCGTAGCCGCCTCAGACTTTACTCTGTTGACTACTACTCTTTGTGTTCTATTTGTTAGGAAATTATAGAGCCATCTACCAACTTTTCCTGTTATTCCTTTATCACGCATTTTGTGTGCTATCACACCATGGTCACACTTATCAAAGGCTTTTGCAAAGTCTGTGTATATAACATCTGCATTCTGTTTGTCTTCTAGAGCATCCAGGACCTTGTCGTAGTGGTCCAGTAGTTGGGACAGACAGGAGCGACCTGTTCTAAACCCATGCTGCCCTGGGTTGTGTAATTGATGGGTATCTATATGAGTGGCGAGCTTGCTTCTTAGAACCCTTTCAAGGATTTTTATGATATGGGACGTTAGCGCTATTGGTCTGTAGTTCTTTGCTATTGCTTTACTGCCCTCTTTGTGGAGTGGGGCTATGTCTGTTGTTTTTAGTAACTGCGGGACGACCCCAGTGTCCATGCTCCCTCTCCATAGTATGTTAAAAGCACGTGATAGGGGCTTCTTGCATTTCTTGATGAACACGGAGTTCCATGAGTACTGGTTAGTGACTTCTCATTTTTTTGCATACTCTGCCTCATTTGTAACTTCAGTGTTATTGGCATGTGCTTACAAGTGAAGGTTCATCATTTCCTCAGTTACTCTTTCCTCTTTCATTGTACAATCATACCTCCCATCTTCATGCAAGCCATAAACAATCAGACTACTTTCCATTTCACCCATCTCTCTCTCTCTCTCTCTCTCTCTCTCTCTCTCTCTCTCTCTATCTCTTTGTTTTTCCTTGACTGCATTCAGTTCTCTTTATTCTTTCTCGCCATTTTTCATCATCTGTTCTACATATGATTCATGGGTTACCATGTTCCTTGACCCTAGTCCTTAGACTATCCAACCTTATTACTCATGGCAGGTGATTTTTCCTACTCTCTGCTTCTTTAGTAATTTTCGTTATCTTCTGTTTGTTTTCTCCTCTTCTTTCTTGTGTTTGTGTGTGTATGTGCTTGTGTGTATAGTTATGTATTTGTCGGTAAATTAATAGTGGTGCCCAGTTGTCAGTATTTACACTAATTCATCAAATAATTCACTTTAAAATTTCCACTGGGTGTAAAGTTTATACTTCCTCTTTTAATTTAATCCACTGTTCCACCACTGTCTAAAAAAAATGCTAGTATCCCTATGGCTCTACTTGTTTTCTCAATATAAAATGTTTAATTTTTTGTTATCACTGGGTACTAGTAAATCTTCTTCATCTCTTCTTTCAAATCATTTATGACCTTATATGTGATCATTATCCTTTGTTATTTCTACTTAACAGAGTGGGGTTAGGTAAGGTTCGTCAGGAAACAGGACAAGTGTTTCCTGATGCGGATCTTAGCTATATGATGACCCGCAGCTGGAGCTCTTGGTCATATGACCGAGGCCTTCCTCTGGCTTACCGGTCCACCCCTTTAAAAATTATGGTTATGATTATAACCACTGAGTAGACATCATCCTCAGTATGGCTTGCCTAATAAGTGTCACTCTTGAGTTGATGTTTATCAAGTCATGTCTGGATGTAGATCAACACTGAGACGTTGTCGAAATTAACACTTTCTCTGCAAACTGTGTTTCTTTGCCTTGTTTTGTATTTTCAGCATTTCGCTGTAACTCTCGCAATCATTTTGTAGACCTTTTCAAACTTGTTATTTTTTTTAGGTGTGGTTACCTAACGGCAGCAGCACATTCCTTTTTTTATTCTACCTAAAATATGTTGTGAACAACTTTTTTAGCATTTCTCTCTCTAGATGAATGATGGAGATGAACCATTAAACAACATCATTCATCTACCACTTCATTTGCCCAGTTTATGGAAGTCGACATGCAGGGATTTACTATGTGGCTGTGTATTATAATATCAGCCCACAAGATTCACTCACTCCTAGCCTCGTGGGAGGGCCTTTCATACCTATTCTTAAGACTGCGCGTGTGTTTTAGGTCAGTGCTGTCTGTCTAACTGCTCTGCTCTGTTCATAACTTTTCTACTTATTTGATTGTGTATGTTTTCTGTCATGCCGGGAAGGCCTACCTAACTACCTGGAGGGTATTCCGGGGGTCAACGCCCCCTCGGCCCAGTCCTTGGGAGAGAGGCTTCACTACCTACACACTTCATACTTCACTACACCACACTTCGTAAGTGGAATTGCAAACTAAACAGGCGGAAGGTACAGTTAACAAATATTTTAGTTCACTTATTAATTTCCCACATTCATCGACGGCTCAGCCCGTCTGTCAGTGTAGTTGCTTGACCCATTCAAAATAAAGGAACAAAGAATGCTTGCATTATACACACCATCTCCCTCAGTGGACAGGTAGGCATGGAGCAACATCACACTTCCACCTGCACCTGTTTTACATATATAATAATAATAATAATAATAATAATAATAATAATAATAATAATAATAATAATAATAATAATAATAATAATAATAATAATAATAATAATAATAATAATAATAATAATAATAATAATAATATATTATATTATTATTATTATTATTATTATTATTATTATTATTATTATTTAAGGGGAAGCGCTAAACCCACAAGGGGTATCAAGCGCATGGGAAGTGACACGGAATCAGGTTTGATGGAAGGTAGGGCATGGTAGCTCCTATTCTTTGGCTCAGGAGCACTTTACCAGCGTAAGAACCCCTTGAAGGGGCAACAATGAATAAAACTATGCAATAAGTTCAGACAATTATAATTAACATAAATGGCAACCTCACCTGAACCGCCAGGTAATGCAGGTATATAAAGGGGGTTGCCGTGTGGGCTGGGAGGTCAGTGTTGCATGTGACGTTGAAGGAGTCACAGCTCCGTGCCGGGGAAAGAACCACAGGACAGAGTACACAAAGAAAGTGAAAGGAGAAGGCAGTGAAAGCGTCAGTGGCGCGTGAAATATTTTATGAAAATCATGGAAGCAAGACGAGTGAGTGTGGGAGGCTGACACGGCAGGTTACCTGCTAAGAGTGGACTAATATTGCTCAAATGCTTCGTAGTCTTCATTGTTTTATATATATATATATATATATTTTTTTTTTTTTTTTTTTCAACAAGTCGGCCGTCTCCCACCGAGGCAGGGTGACCCAAAAAGAAAGAAAATCCCCAAAAAGAAAAAACTTTCATCATCATTCAACACTTTCACCACACTCATACATAATCACTGTCTTTGCAGAGGAGCTCAGATACTACAGCTGAGAAAAGTCCCTCCCAGCTGTCACTATCTCAGACCCCTCCTTTAAAGTGCAGGCATTGTACTTCCCATTTCCAGGACTCAAGTCCAACTAAATCAATTAACTGGTTTCCCTGAATCCCTTCACACAATGTTACCCTGCTCACACTCCAACAGATCGTCATGTCCCAAAAACCATTCGTCTCCATTCACTCCTATCTAACACGCTCACACATGCTTGCTGGAAGTCCAAGCCCCTCGCCCACAAAACCTCCTTTACCCCTTCCCTCCAACCTTTTCTAGGACGACCCCTACCCCGCCTTCCTTCCCTACAGATTTATACGCTCTCCAAGTCATTCTACTTTGATCCATTCTTCTAAATGACCAAACCACCTCAACAACCCCTCTTCAGCCCTCTGACAAATACTTTTAGTAACTCCACACCTTCTCCTAATTTCCACATTCCGAATTTTCTGCATAATATTTACACCACACATTGCCCTTAGACAGGACATCTCCACTGCCTCCAGCCTCCTCCTCGCTGCAGCATTTGCAACCCATGCTTCACACCCATATAAGAGTGTTGGTACCACTATACTTTCGTACATTCCCTTCTTTGCCTCCATGGATAACGTTTTTTGTCTCCACAGATACCTCAATGCACCACTCACCTTTTTTCCTTCATCAATTCTATGGTTAACCTCATCCTTCATAAACCCATCTGCTGACACATCAACTCCCAAATATCTGAAAACATTTACTTCTTCCATAATCCCTCTCTCCAATGTGATATCCAATTTTTCTTTATTTAAATCGTTTGATACCCTCATCACCTTACTCTTATCTATGTTCACTTTTAACTTTCTACCTTTACACACTCTCCCAAACTCGTCCACTAACCTTTGCAACTTTTCTTTAGAATCTCCCATAAGCACAGTATCATCAGCAAAAAGTAACTGTGTCAACTCCCATTTTGCATTTAATTCTCCATAATTTAATCCCACCCCTCTCCCCAACACCCCAGCATTTACTTCTTTTACAACCCCATCTATAAATATATTAAACAACCATGGTGACATTACACAACCCTGTCTAAGACCTACTTTTACCGGGAAGTAATCTCCCTCTCTCCTACACACCCTAACCTGAGCCTCACTATCCTCATAAAAACTCTTTACAGCCTTCAGTAACTTACTACCTATTCCATACACTTGCAACATTTGCCACATTGCTCCCCTATCCACTCTATCATATGCCTTTTCTAAATCCATAAATGCAATAAAAACTTCTCTACCTTTATCTAAATACTGTTCACATATATGCTTCACTGTAAACACTTGATCTACACATCCCCTACCCACTCTAAAGCCTCCTTGCTCATCTGCAATCCTACTCTCTGTCTTACCTCTAATTCTTTCAATAATAACCCTGCCATACACTTTACCTGGTATACTCAGTAAACTTATTCCCCTATAATTTTTACACTCTCTTTTATCCCCTTCCCTTTATATAAAGGAACTATACATGCTCGCTGCCAATCCCTAGGTACCTTCCCCTCTTTCATACATTTATTAAACAAAAATACCAACCACTCCAGCACTATATCCCCCCCTGCTTTTAACATTTCTGTCATGATTCCGTCAATTCCAGCTGCTTTACCCCCTTTCATTCTACGTAATGCCTCACGCACCTCCCCCACACTCACATCCTGCTCTTCTTCACTCCTAAACGATGTTGTACCTCCCTGGCCAGTACATGAAATTATCGCCTCCCTCTTTTCATCGACATTTAAAAGTTCCTCAAAATATTCCCGCCATCTACCCAATACCTCCAGCTCCCCATCTACTAACTCCCTACTCTGTTTTTAACTGACAAATCCATTCGTTCCCTAGGCTTTCTTACCTTGTTTATCTCACTCCAAAATTTTTCTTGTTTTCAGCAAAATTTCTTGACAGATCCTCTCCCATTCTTTCATCCGCTCTTCTTTGCACTCTCTCACCACTCTCTTCACCTTTCTTTTACTCTCCATATACTCTGCTCTTCTACTAACACTTCTGTTTTGTAAAAACCTCTCATAAGCTACCTTTTTCTCTTTTATCACACCCTTTACTTCTTCATTCCACCACTCACTCCTCTTTCCTCCTGCACCCACCCTCCTATAACCACAAACTTCTGCCCCACATTCTAATACTGCATTTTTAAAACTATCCCAACTCTCTTCAACCCCCACTACTCCTACTTGCACTAGCCCACCTTTCTGCCAATAGTTGCTTATATCTCACCCTAACTTCCTCCTCCCTTAGTTTATACACTTTTACCTCTCTCTTACTTGCTGTTGCCATTTTCCTTTTGTCCCATCTACCTTTTACTCTAACTGTAGCTACAACCAAATAATGATCTGATATATCCGTTGCCCCTCTATAAACATGTACATCCTGAAGCCTACTCATCAACCTTTTATCCACCAATACATAATCCAACAAACTACTTTCCTTACGTGCTATATCATACCTTGTATATTTATTTATCCTCTTTTTCATAAAATATGTATTACTTATTACCAAACCTCTTTCTACACATAGCTCAATTAATGGCTCCCCATTTACATTTACCCCTGGCACCCCAAATTTACCTACTACTCCATCCACAACATTTTTACCCACTTTAGCATTAAGATCCCCAACCACAATTACTCTCTCACTTGGTTCAAAACTCCCCACACACTCACTCAACATTTCCCAAAATCTCTCTCTCTTCTACACTTCTCTCTTCTCCAGGTGCATAAACACTTACTATAACCCACTTTTCACATCCAACCTTTATTTTACTCCACATAATCCTTGAATTTATACATTTATATTCCTTCTTTACCTGCCATAACTGATTATTCAACATTATTGCCACTCCTTCTTTAGCTCTAACTCTATTTGAAACCCTGATCTAATCCCATTTATTTCTCCCCACTGAAACTCTCCTACCCCCTTCAGCTTTGTCTCACTTAAAGCCAGGACATCCAGCTTCTTTTCATTCATAACATCTACAATCATCTCTTTCTTATCATTCGCACAACATCCACGCACATTCAAACATCCCACTTTGACGATTTTCTTCTTCTTCTTTTTAGTAAGCTATACAGGAAAAGGGGTTACTAGCCCATTGTTCCCGGCATTTTAGTTGACTTTTACAACACGCATGGCTTACGGAGGAAAGATTCTTATTCCACTTCCCCATGGATATGAAAGGGAAAAGCAATAAGAACAAGAACTATTAAGATAAAATCAAAGAAAACTCAGATGAGTGTGTATACAATAAACGTGTACATGTTTGCGTAGTGTGACCTAAGTGTAAGTAGAAGTAGCAAGACGTACCTGAAATCTTGCATGTTTATGAGACAGAAAAAAGACACCAGCAATCCTACCATCATGTAAAACAGTTTCAGGTTTCTGTTTCACAGTCACCTGGCAGGATGGTAGTACCTCCCTGAGTGGTTGCTGTCTACCATATATATATATATATATATATATATACATATATACATATATACATATATATATATATATATATATATATATATATGTCGTGCCTAATAGGTAAAACATGTGATTTGGGCTTAAATAGCAACGCTCTTCTTGCCGAATAAGGCAAGCAAAAATCTGTGTACGCAATAATTTCGCAAAAATCATTCTGAACCCAATAAAAAAAATATATTTCATTGTATTTGCTTATTATTAAATTATTTTAAACTTATCTAAAATATATTTAGTTGGATTAGGCTATATTAAATTGCGCTTGTTATAATAAGGTTAGGTAAGTTTTTTAAGGTTCTTTTGGTAAAAAATTATTAAATTTTACATTAACATAAATGAAAAAATATATATATCTTTAAACGCATAAGAGAAAATTTTAAAAAGGACTTAATTTTAAATGAGTTATTGCTAACTGACCAGTTATACCTATTCAACACGATATATATATATATATATATATATATATATATATATATATATATATATATATATATATACACCACACACATGGGCAGCGACGAACGTGGGTTCGAATCCTTTTTTCTGCGTGGTGCATTGAGTATAGTATTGTTCGTGAGGTCAGAACATACAGGAGGAGAATGAAATACCTGCAAACAGTGTCTGAGGCTCACTGGTGTGCCAGGTGTTAGGAAGAAACATTGCTTACAAGCAGACTGCCTAACGTTCTGAGACATTTGTAGCTGAGTGGTTTAAGGCATCATAGTGAGAGCTAAGCTACACTTGTGGAGAGGGACGAACGTGGGTTCGAATCCTGCTGGCTGCGATATTTCTGTGCATTTACTTTCGCTTTTATATATATATAATCGATAGTTAAAGATCTTTCGCGCTCTCATGCGTCGTCAGGAGCTATGTCATGTTGCAAGACTAGCAAATGATAGGAGGGGAAAGTTCTCTCAGAGGAAAGGCAAAAGAGTATCAGCGCCGGTTCATATTGTATTATTCAGAGAGCTTTTGTAGCTTAATTAATGAGAGGTCACTTAAAGATCTTGAAATAATAATAATTTTCTCTACTGTTATATTGCATATTAATATATTATATGTTTATTGTAATGAGTGCACGCACACGCACACACACACACACACACACACACACGTCTCCGGAGGCACACATCAACCAGATAACTGCTGCAGCATATGGGCGACTGGCAAACCTAAGATTAGCGTTCCGTTACCTTAACAAGGAATCGTTCAAGACACTGTACACCGTGTACGTCAGGCCCATACTAGAATATGCAGCACCAGTCTGGAACCCACACCTGGTCAAGCACGTAAAGAAACTAGAGAAAGTGCAAAGGTTTGCGACAAGGTTAGTTCCACAACTCAGGGGTCTGTCTTATGAAGAAAGGTTGAGGGAAATAGGACTAACAACACTGGAGGAAAGAAGGGTCAGAGGAGACATGATAACGACATACAAAATACTGCGGAGAATTGACAAGGTAGACAGTGACAGGATGTTCCAGAGGGGGAACACAGAAACAAGGGGACACAACTGGAAGCTGAAGACTCAGATGAGTCAAAGGGATGTTAGGAAGCATTTTTTCAGCCACAGAGTAGTCAGGAAGTGGAATAGTCTAGAGAAAGATATAGTAGAGGCAGGAACCATACATAGTTTTAAGACGAGGTATGATAAAGCTCATGGAGCAGGGAGATAAGAGACCCAGTAGCGGACAGCGAAGAGGCGGGGCCAGGAGCTGAGTCTCGACCCCTGCAACCACAATTAGGTGAGTACAATTAGGTGAGTACACACACACACACATACACACACACAACAAGTGTTGTATGACATACACAACTGAGGAGGAGGTGAAGAAGCTGCTCAGTGACCTTGATACCTCAAAGGCGATGGGACCTGACAACATCTCCCCGTGGGTCCTT
The DNA here is from genome assembly GCA_009830355.1 of Cherax destructor. Taxonomy (NCBI): domain Eukaryota; kingdom Metazoa; phylum Arthropoda; class Malacostraca; order Decapoda; family Parastacidae; genus Cherax; species Cherax destructor. The sequence goes on along the minus strand of WNWK01007511.1, from coordinate 21,208 downwards.
AGAGAGGGAGCAGAGATGCTGTGTGTGTCACTAACAACAATATTCAACACATCCCTTGAAACTGGGCAGCTACCTGAGGTATGGAAGTCAGCAAATGTAGTTCCCATTTTTAAGAAAGGAAACAGAAACGTAGCACTAAACTATAGATCAGTGTCACTGACGTGTATAGTATGCAAAGTCACGGAGAAGATTATCAGGAGGAGAGTGGTGGAGCACCTGGAACAGAACAAGATTATAAATGACAACCAGCACGGATTCAGGGAAGGCAAATCCTGTGTCACAAACTTCCTGGAGTTTTATGAGAAGGTAACAGAAGTAAGACACGAGAGAGAAAGGTGGGTTGATTGCATTTTCTTGGACTGCAAGAAGGCCATCGATACAGCTCCTCACAAGAGATTAGTGCAGAAGCTAGAGGATCAGGCACGTATAACAGGAAGGGCACTGCAATGGATCAGAGAATACCTGACAGGGATGCAACAACGAGTCATGGTACGTGATGAGGTATCACAGTGGGCGCCTGTGACGAGCGGGGTCCCTCAAGGGTCAGTCCTATTACCAGTGCTATTTTTGGTATATGTGAATGACATAATGGAAGGGATAGACTCAGAAGTGTCCTTGTTCGCAGATGATGTGAAGATAATGAGGAGAATTAAATCAGATGAGGATCAGGCAGGACTACAAAGAGACCTGGACAGGCTGGACACGTGGTCCAGCAACTGGCTTCTCGAGTTTAACCTCGCTAAATGCAAAGTCATGAAGATCGGGGAAGGGTAAAGAAGACCGCAGACAGAGTATAGGCTAGATGGCCAAAAACTGCAAACCTCACTCAAGGAGAAAGATCTTGGAGTGAGTATAACACCGAGCACGTCTCCGGAAGCACACATCAACCAGATAACTGGTGCAGCATATGGGCGCCTGGCAAACCTGAGAATATAGTTCTGATACCTTAGTAAGGAATCGTTCAAGACACTACACTGTGTACGTCAGGCCCATACTGGAGTATGCAGCACCAGTTTGGAACCCACATCTGGTCAAGCACGTCAAGAAATTAGAGAAAGTGCAAAGGTTTGCAACAAGGTTAGTTCCGGAGCTAAGGGGAATGTCCTATGAAGAAAGGTTAAGGGAAATCGGCCTGACGACACTGGAGGACAGGATAGTTAGGGGAGACATGATAACGACATACAAAATACTGCATGGACAGAGACAGGATGTTCCAGAGAGGGGACACAGAAACAAGGGGTCACAATTGGAAGTTGAAGACTCAAACGAGTCAAAGGGATGTTAGGAAGTATTTCTTCAGTCATAGAGTTGTCAGGAAGTGGAATAGTCTAGCAAGTGATGTAGTGGAGGCAGGAACCATACATAGCTTTAAGACGAGGTATGATAAAGCTCATGGAGCAGAAGAGAGAGGACCTAGTAGCGGTCAGTGAAGAGGCGGGACTAGGAGCTAAGTCTCGACCCCTGCAACCACAATTAGGTGAGTACAATTAGGCATGTATACACACACACTCAAATATTTTTTATTAACGCATCGGCCGTTTCCCACCGAGGCAGAGTGACCCGAAAGAGAAGAAACACTTTCTTCACTCACTCCATCAACTGTATCGCATATTGCAAAAACTATAACATATCTCCACTGTATATATATATATATATATATATATATATATATATATATATATATATATATATATATATATATATATATATATATCATATATATATATATATATATATATATATATATATATATATATATATATATATATATATATATATATATATATATATATATATATATATATATATATATATGCAAGACAAGCCACGGTGGTTGGAATCTTTAGCTCAAGTGCTTTCGCACTTCTCAGTGCGTCATCAGGATATATATAATATATATAATATATATATAATATATATATATATATATATATATATATATATATATATATATATATGTATATATATATATATATATATATATATATATATATATATATATATATATATATATATATATATAAATACAGGACCCGAAAGGGTCATTCACTCAAGAGACATGGCAGTTCATGTGACCCTCCGAGCTGCAACATTTCCACCTCCTTCATCAGAGTGCCTTCACTGTACTTTGAACCTCCAGTATTCATGTCCGACTGGCCGGTTTCCCTGAATCCTTTCATAAATGTTAACTTGCTCACACACTTACAACATATCAAGTCACAAAAACTACTTGCGTTCACTCCTGTCTAACATGTTTACAAAATCCTGTTGAATGTCCAAGACCCTAGCACTCCAAAAGTCTTTTACCAACTCCCTCCCACCTTTTCTAGAACGACCCCTACCCCTCCTTCCTTCCACCCTAGATTTATACGCCCTCCTAGTCTTTCTTTTTTTCCCTTTATCCTCTCTAAACTTCCAAACAACCTCAACATCCCCTGAGTTCTCCTCATAATCTCAGAACTCTGAACCCTCTGCATTATATTCACGCCACACTTTGCCCTAAAAACGGCATCTCCACCCCCTGAAACCTCATCCTCAATGAAACTATTAAAACCCATGCATCACGCTCATACAACAGTGTTGGCACCTCCATAAACTGGTACAAGCTCTATTTTGCCTTTATATATATATCGTGCGGAATAAGTAGAACTTGCAATTTTGGCTTAAATAGCAAGACACTTCTTGCCTAATAGGGCAAGAGAAATAATTTTGCAAAAATCATTCAGAACCTAACGAAAAAAATATATTTCATTGTGTTTGTTTATTATTTAATTATTGTAAAGTTATATAAAATATATTTAGTTGGACTAGGCTAAATTCAATTGCACTTGTTATAATAAGGTTAGGTAAGTTTTCTAAGGTTCTTTTGGTACAAAATCATTAATTTTTACATTAATATAAATGAAAAAAATATATTTAAACGTACAAGAAAAAAATTTAAAAAGGCCTTAATTTTAAATAAGTTCTTGCTAATTGACCAGTTTTACCTATTCGTCACGACATATATATATGGTTAGAGCGTCGTGAATTTTGCCTGGCTTCCCACTAGTCAGGCTAAAACAACACGGGTTTGATCATCCGGCTAGCCGCACACGAGGAAGCAACAGTTGATGGAATACAGGCAGAAAGACGAATTACTAAACAATGAATGATAGAATTATAACCAGAGGTTAAATGTCACACTGACTGGACCAACCTGTCTGGCTGCCTCATCCCGACAGTCGGAGCGAGTGATGGTGCGAGTCTGTAGTCCTGATTCAGCACATTTGGTCTGGGTCACGTTTGCTGCCTTGGGAAGGCGTGGTGAATCAGTTCAAGTGTGTTTGTAGGCTTTGGGAGTTTAGAACTGTGACCACCAGTATTATCACCAGTAGTACCATGACTACCAGCATTGTTATTTGTAGTAACGTGACTGCAAGTGCTGTTGCTGCTAGTGTTGTTACTGGTAGTACCATAACTGCTAGTCTGTTACTGTTAGTACCATGACTGCTAGTGTTACTGGTAGTATTATAACTGCTAGTGTTGTTACTGGTAGTACCATAACTGTTAGTATTGTTACTGGAAGTACCATAACTCCTAGTATTGTTACTTGTAGTACTATGACTGTTAATATTGTTATTGGTAGTACCATAACTGCTAGTATTGTACTGGTAGTACCATAACAGTTGGTATTGCTAATGGTAGTATTATGCTAGTATTGTCACTAGTAGTACCATGACTGCTAATTTTGTTACTGGTACCACTATGACTGGTAGTATTGCTACTTATAGTACAGTGTTCACAGTTTTGTACTCTCTCTCTCTCTCTCTCTCTCTCTCTCTCTCTCTCTCTCTCTCTCTCTCTCTCTCTCTCTCTCTCTCTCTCTCTCTCTCTCTCTCTCTTCTTTCTCTCGTATTAGCTCCTCTTCTTTCACTTTCGACATCTTCATCACCCCTTGCATCACCACTTCTAATTTCCGTCATATTGCGGTTGTGCAAGACATTTCACTTTCGTGAAAATAATCACCAATTATCATATTTGATGGACGACTTCCCGTACAGGTCATTCTCTTCTTTATTACAACTCCCATGTGACTGTCTTCAGGGAGTGCGGCATCAACAAGACTTAAGATCATCGTTTAAAGTAGCTAGGTGGATCTCCCTGTCACTGCAATATATTATCTATGATTAAGACACGTGTGCAATAGTTGGGCATATTTATTGTTGAAGGGTTTCGCCTAGGCGGTAGACTTCTTCAGTCAAATACAGAGAAGTGTTTTCAACAATGCCTCTGCAATAAAGTCTTTTATACCATTTTCAACACAGGATATGTTTATTTACTGAGAGTTAACTTTATTCCTTATTTTAGTTACAAATAAATCTTGGATGATGGTATACAGGGCTCTGTGTAGTCGATAGGTTTTAAAAGTAATAATAATAAAAAAAACACAATCAATTGGATGGTTGGAGACAGTGTAGGGGTGTTTGAAGTGCGACTGTGAGCTCTGTTGAAAAATGAGAGTATTATCGACTGTGAGTCCTGGTTACGGCTTGAGAAGTGGTTACCGTGAGGTCTTCAGGAGAGCCCGACACGCCAGGTACTTTCTAAGAGGTCCCTGTTTATTTCTGGTCATGCAGGTTGGATCTCTGCCTCCAGTACCTCACAGCAGGTCCCTGACCTTTCAAGTGTCGGTTCACGGTGACACACTGCCAAGCCGTCTCTAGCTGGCTCACTGTTATACTCAGAGTCTTGGCCAGTTGTTGGGTGAAGGATGCATTGCCAGATGAAGACTTTACTGGGACAACGTTTCGCTCTAAGGAGAGCTCCCCTTAAGGCGAAAATCCTGTTCTGTTGCACGTTTCTATCTTCAGGGGAAAAATGAGACGTTATGCCGACGAAACATGCAGCTCTCTTAATATAAGATACTCACAAGTACGGAGCTCCATACAGTCTTCATAACGAAAGATTTAGACCAGCGTCGAGCACCATCTTGCTTTCATAACACAAGATATTCATTGATATTCAGCACTGATGTCCGTCAAGACTAAAGAGATTCACTAGTGTTGATCACCATCTTCCTTGGATCCAAACACTGCTCGGCCGACATGTTGAAGAAAAAAATACGCACGTTTTCAGAACAACCTAATGAATTGATAAACATCTACATAGAACAGGACGTTGTCCAATGAAGGCTTCCTCTTATATGTTTCTCTCGTCCTCAACACTCTCTTCCTTGACTAGTATCCAGTCCCTCTCGAGGCAGAGCTCAAGAGGTCTGATGTTCTACGCACATTCACCCCCAAGAAGTCTTGATAGCAGAGAAATTTTCTCTTTTTTATATATATGAAACACAGCTTAATTGTTATCATCTATCTCAGTCGTTGTTGAGAAATTCGTTTACCTTCCATTTCCTGGTGTTTATACAGTGGCGTCATAATTGCAGAGTTGTTACTCCTTCCTACCGCTGACGTCGTAGTAATTACAGTAAAGTGTTTCAAATTTCACCAATGTATTATTTATAAATACAATCAGCGTGATGGCGGTATTTGGCAGTAACAGTTAAATAATATAAATCATTTATGAATAAACCTTCCAAGAATTTATAAAGATAAACCGATCACCATTAACTGAAAATAATGGTCAAATAATATTGATAATATAACTCATACATAAAATATATATATATATAATATATATATATATATATATATATATATATATATATATATATATATATATATATATATATATATATATATATATATATATATATATATATATATTTTTGATTTTATCAATTTTATAGTGCATTGACTATCCAGAAATGAAAAAAAAACATAACAAATAACCCGCCATTATCCACCATGTGTATATCATTGTGGCTTTCTTACATCCGTGAAATATTAAGTGAAAAGATATGGCAGTGTTAGGATGGTATAGCACAGACAGAAGACTGGACTCACCAGAGCCACGCTAGTGAGCGCATCCCTCGCGGGAGTGATCATTTACTATCGTAGCCGCGGGCAGGAGCTTTGGCCCCACCGTCCGCGGCATCACAACAAATCCAGCAGGTGGCACAGCAAAAGATGGGATGGCGGCGACTAATTCTTCAGTGTGTGATTTGGTCCGCAGTCACCTGACCGCGTAAGTGTTTACTTCTCTTTCACCAAGAAATGTTCAAACTGTGTTTTATTTTTTTCTTGCGAATTTCCTTGCAAACTGCAGATGGAATTTCGCCAACTTTTCGTTCGGTCCGTTTAAGATTATTATCAAGTCGCTGGCGACTTGATAATGGTCCTGAATGGTTCAAAACGAAGTTCATCTTCCATTTCAAATCTGTGGTAGAGTTGTGATTTTTTTCCCAGCCACAATATTGTGGCTTAGTTGTCAATTGTTCCAGCCACATTATTGTGGCTTAGTAGTGAATTGTTCCAGCCACAGTATTGTGGGATGTCATATGTGACTTTCATTCTTCCTATAAAAGGTTATGTATTTTAGTAGCAGCGTGTCCAGCTTCCCGTCAGATCTAATCCTAGTGGCTTCATTTCAGGTGGATGTTTATATATGTTTCTATAGTAGGGTGGAGAGGTTACAATAATATTAGACTGCATCTGTGGCCTTCACGAAACGGCAGCTTAGAATGATCTTCGTCAGGTTTTCCCGTTTAAGAAGGTAATTTAACATGAGTGACATGTCCAATTCCTACATTCATTTCGTTTTTACCTAGGGTTTTGTGTATGTGTAAATATGTGTGTTTCTGTATATCTGCATACATATGCACAAATGTATGTGCGTGAATGTGTAACTGTTTGGAAAACATTCGTGAATCGAACCTCTGATGTCTCACTCGCACGCAAACGGCACAGACCTTGCGATCCTATGATGACCCAAGGAACCGAGGCATCAATCCCTCCACTGACGCCTCCCAATATATCTCATAATCAACCTATCTTGCTGCAATCCTGCTACATGACCCAGCCATCTCGACCAACCCTCTTCGTCTCCGAGCATTCACAACTCACCCTTAGCTACCTGATCGCAGGTGCTCCTGTCCTTACCAAACTGATAATGAATTCAATCATCTTAAGTTAAGAATTCTAAAAATTTCAACGAGTTCTATTACACAAATAACCCGCACATAGAAGAGAGGAGTTTACGAAGACGTATCGGTCCGACTTGGACCGTGACTGTGTAAATGGTCCAAGTCGGACCAAAACGTCGTGGTAAGCTCCTCTCTCCTATGCACGGGTTATTTGTGTATTGTTCCAGTCACGGTATTGTGACTTTTTTGTTCCTTTACAGTTCTATTGCTATTTCAGTCTTAATAAACTAGACATTTTTCGGTCACTCTTCGAACCATGCGAGTGCGGCATAAATTTGTAATGCAGTTAAATATGAGCGTTGAAGATCTGAAGCCAATCAGAAGATGTATTAGTACGTAATCAAAGGGAAACTAATATCCAAATTTCTTTTAGTAAAATGGTAAAGTAGGACAAAATACAGCTTATATCTAATTCAGGCCTTTCAAAAAAAAAAAAAAAAAAAAAAAAAAAAGAGATCGACATTCTAAAATTTCTAAAATACACGAGGTCATTAAGCTTGAAGCCGCTCATAAGTTGCATTATCAAATTGAATGATTGAAACTATTTTAATATTCCAAATTTCTTCCATTAAAAAAAAAACAAATTGGGACCAACACTGGTCAAAATCAAGCCATTTTTTTCCCTAAGATTGACCTGTGTTTAAGCAATTAGTTAAGGAAGAAAATAATTAAGTAAGTTTCATTTAAGCTTTAGGTAAACAATTTATTAACAACTGTCACGAAAGTAAACATAGAAACACATTATGTTGATCTATCTTAGGATAATCCAAATAACACTGACTTATTTCTTATCAGACGAGACATTATCGAGTTATTTCTCAAAAACCAATATGAGTAAAAAAAATGGAAGATTAAAATTTATATTACGTAATATAAATGCGAAGCTTCTAATAATTAAAACATCAGCACTGAAAGTTTAAAGCTGACCGGAAGAGACATTCTCCATTTATTGCATAAAATCCATCAAAATTTGTACCTACGTAGCCTATATCCCCAAAAAAGTTTCATCCATTTCATACCTGGAGTTTACCTGGAAAAGGTTTCGGGGGTTAACGCCCCCGCGGCCCGGTCTGTGACCAGGCCTCACACGATCCATCAACCATTAACGATTGATGCTAATCAAAGCACTAAACCCGTTGAGGGTCATTTATCACCTGTGAGATGGACGACATTTAGGTTCAAGGGAGAGGAGGATTAGATCCTTGGATCAGGAGCCTCTCACTAGAATCAGAGCACCAACTTTAAGAAAGCATAATTCAGTTAAATAATGCAGAATATTACTATACCATTTCGAGATTAAAAATGGCGCCCACACACACTCCAATAACAATACCAATCTTCTTCTAAAGCACGATACACCAATGTTAAATTGAGATGGCGATCAGAAGGGCCTCTTTAAAGCTATCTCACGAAAACCGATTTCGGGAATGGTTCATTTAAAATTGAGGATGGAACACCTGCGCTTTTATTGCTCCACAAACCTTCAAGTGACTGCTGGCCAGGGTTTAAAATTTGAAGCTGGCAGGATAATGCATTCTGAAGTTATAAATGCAATCCTTAGTTGGGACGAGAGAACTGTAGCTAACACTGGGATGGTTCTGGTATCACGCTGTGCAGGATTTGAGGGTTCACTAAACCGTGGAAATTTAAAAACGCAATAAGAACTGCTAGTTTTCACTATTCCTCAATTATTTTTTTTCCATTTGTATTAGATTTAAGATTCTCTACATCCTCTAAGAAAAAAAATATTTTGTATGTTTGAAGATGGTCCAATTGGATATAGCATCCAATGATTCCAATATTTACATTGACAAATTTGGCCACACACAAATTAAACTTAATGAATACTATGTTGACCAGTAAGATGCATCAGTTATTAAATATGGAAGCTATTAAAAAAACAGACTCAACTGTTTTTAACTTGATGAAGAGGGAAATCAAAATTTCACACAATTTTACACATAAAATGGACAAATCTCCAACTATCCACCCGAATTTTGCTCTTTGACATCGTCGAATTAAGAGACACTTTTTTCTGAACGTTAGAGACTGTACAGCTGAGGATTTTGGGAAGTTGCTGGAGCCATTTTAGGATGCTGGGAATAAGTTCAACAGCTTTGGTGATAGAGCAAGTGCACATTCCAATTGTTTCCAAAACCAGGCTCTAGTTACTGTACACAGGCATTCAAAATTTTAAGCCAATCAGATAAGGGATTCTCCAGTTATGAGCGATTTGAAGTCGAAAATTTAAAGGCAAAAAAAAAAAAAAATCATGCAACCCTCCATACGTTCCAATTCTGGGATACCCAATAAATCCGTTGTAGCATTTTAGTCTTAATTCCATTGACTCTTACTGTGTCTCCCACGGTCATCCTATAGTATATCCTTCCTCACTAGCATCATCCACCTCTACTGTGCCTCCCACGGTCATCCCACAGTACTTCTTGTCTCACTATTATACGCCGCTAGTGTCTCCACACACTCATCTCTCATTTCTTGCTGGCTGTCGTCCGCCTTACTGTGTCTTCACACGGTGATCCTACAACACTCCCTGCCTCACTCTCATCCACCCCAACTGTGTTGTGCAGAAGGGCTGTACCTCTTTTCACTTCAAGAAACAGCCCCGCTTCTCGCATTAATTTGAGGATGAGTGCTTCTTCAGGACTTTGATGCTTCTTATGAAGGAGGGCGTTACTAACGCAATGTGCTTGTATCCTTCCTTTCACTCTCTTATGCTCTCACTCGCTCGATAATCTCTCTTCCACTCTTTCACTCGCTAGGTAAACTATTTCCCATTCTCTGCCTCCCTTGTTAAACTTTCTCACTTGTTCAACATACAAAGAAAGAAACATTAAAGAGTTCATAACCAATGGAAATAAGTCACTCTGTCTGACTTTTTTGGGTTATCCTAGGTTCTCTACACATATGCTGCTATGTATGATAATGTATGTAAATGTATTTGTGTATACCTGAATAAACTAACTTACTTACTTACTAACTTACAAATTGAGGACGAATATAAAAGAACGTTTTGGTCTGTCCTTGACTTATATCAGGTCGCAAGAGAGAAAACGGGATAAATCCAGATTAAAGTTCAGTAGTAGATGTTGGGTGATAACCAGGGTCGGGTCGGGTTGACTTATAGCCGGGATCAGGTCGAGTTGACTTATTGCCTGGGTCGGGCCAGGATGGGGTCGGGATAGGAGAGGGATGAGACAGCCAAAGTAGGTCAGGTCACATTTGTTCTGAAATTTAAAGCTTTTAACAATGTAATGAGAAAGGCAAGCGTCTTGATAATGGTCACAGGAAGGAGCTAAAAGTCATCTAATTTTTGTGCTAGTTGTGAATTCTTCCAGTCAAAGTACTGTACTTTCTATTCTCCAAAGGTTAAGGGAACTACGCTTTGCTACATTGGAGGAGAGGACAGCTGGGAAGGCACGATTAGGGTACAAAATATAGTCATATTAATCTTAATATACCTGAGGGGTGGATAGTTTGAGAGGAGGGGACCAGGAACAAGGGGGCATATGTGAGACCAAATGACGCAAATGAGTACCAGAGTTGTCAGAAAGTACTTCTTCAGTCTGAGGGGGTGGGTTAGTAAGTGGAATAATATAGATGAGGAATTGGTAAAAATAGAGTCCATTCACAGGTTTAAGAATAGGTATGATAAGGTCCATGAAGCTAGGAATAGAGTAGCTGGTGAATAGTTGAAAGGCGTTGCTAAGAGCCGAGAATTGACCCCGCTGCCACAAATGTGTGAATATAAATAGGCAGACTAGGTAAAAAAAAACTCTGCCACTAACATTTACTGAGTTAACTCCGTTTCTCTCTCTCTCTCTCTCTCTCTCTCTCTCTCTCTCTCTCTCTCTCTCTCTCTCTCTCTCTCTCTCTCCCCTCTCTCTTCTCTCTTTTCCTCTCTCTTCTCTCTCTCTTCTCTCTCTCTCTTTCTCTCTCTCTCTCTCTCTTGCTCACTTTCACTGTTACCTACCAGGTCCACCCTCATAGTCTAGTCACGACTGCAGTAACGGAATGTTATCTTGCTCAGGACTTTCTCTTAAGCTTAAGGAAGGAGGTGGAAGGAGGGTGGGAGGACTGTCGTGAAGGACTCATGACTGGGTCATGTACAGTGCAGTTCCCACAGTTAGCTCGTCTTCAAAGAAGAGGAAGAGAAAGTTAAGAAAGTGGAGATGCGCTGAATGAAGTGGGGTCGCCTCACCTGTCAAGGGTTCAGAGTCGTTTGGCAAATTATTGGAGTATTTTGTTGAGTTTTTCACTAATGTTTGCTTGATCAGTGAACAGCTTTCCTTTTTTACTTTCTTATACCGACACTTTCCATCATTTCAGTCAAACTTCACGTTTGGCTGAAATGATGTTTTCATGTTACTTTTCTCCTTCCCTTCTGATTCTCTAGTAGTTATTCTTGGTTAATTTACTCTGTATTTTGTTTCCAGCCCTCGTGTTCTCCTTTCTTTGCCCATGCTTTCTTTACCTTTGTTTTCATTCATACTTTATTAAATTTTAAGTACCTATATTTCTCTTCTCAATTTTTGAGCATTGTGGTGAATCTGTTCCTTATTTCATCTTCTGGGTGATGTAATTCATTATGTCTTGTGTCTTTTTCCGTTAAAATCATTGTTTCTTTGTAATTCCAAGAGCATATTTATATTCACATTTGTTTCTTTGGTAAGCTAGTCTCATGGTTTCTTTCCCTCCATTTCATTCTCTTACTTTCACCTTCGCCACGTATTTCAAGCACATCCTGCATTCCTTGCTTGCGGGATGTGGTACAGGTACTCCGTACTAAATATTGTAAGTATCAAATTTACTGTTTGCACTGTTACGAGTCCGTCCTCATTCTGGTGCTCCTCTGCGCTAATAGTCATGATGCCTTGCCTTATTTCTAATCTTTAAACAAGGGAAAAAATGTGGAGTTTGGCAGGAGATGATTTTGTTCTTACTCTCGTTACTGTGTACTCACTGTCTTGTTTTTGCTGGGGTAGACTCAGCTCTTGTCCTTGTCTCCTCCTGCGAGTGTCTGGCTACTGGCCTGGCACTGCAATGATATATGAATGCCGACAAGGTGAAGTAAATGACACTTATTGCAGTGGTTGCCTGTAATAAGTATGTCACCCACGCATGAGGGTTTATCAAATCAGTGGGCGAATCGTTGTTGTTTTTTTAATGAAGGTATCCACTGGCTATCCATGGAGGCAAAGAAGGGAATGTACGAAAGTATAGTGGTACCAACACTCTTATATGGGTGTGAAGCATGGGTTGCAAATGCTGCAGTGAGGAGGAGGCTGGAGGCAGTGGAGATGTCCTGTCTAAGGGCAATGTGTGGTGTAAATATTATGCAGAAAATTCGAAGTGTGGAAATTAGGAGAAGGTGTGGAGTTACTAAAAGTATTTGTCAGAGGGCTGAAGAGGGGTTGTTGAGGTGGTTTGGTCATTTGGAGAGAATGGATCAAAGTAGAATGACTTGAAGAGCGTATAATTCTGTAGGGGAAGGAAGGCGGGGTAGGGGTCGTCCTAGAAAAGGTTGGAGGGAGGGGGTAAAGGAGGTTTTGTGGGAAAGGGGCTTGGACTTCCAGCAAGCATGTGTGAGCGTGTTAGATAGGAGTGAATGGAGACGGATGATTTTTGGGACCTGACGAGATGTTGGAGTGTGAGCAGGGTAACATTTTGTGAAGGGATTCAGGGAAACCAGTTAATTGATTTAGTTGGACTTGAGTCCTGGAAATGGGAAGTACAATGCCTGCACTTTAAAGGAGGGGTCTGGGATAGTGACAGCTGGGAGGGACTATTCTCAGCTGTCGTATCTGAGCGCCTCTGCAAAGACAGTGATTATGTATGAGTGAGGTGAAAGTGTTGAATGATGATGAAAGTATTTTTTTTGGGGGGGGAATTTTCTTTCTTTTTGGGTCACCCTGCCTCGGTGGGAGACGGCCGACTTGTTGAAAAAAAAAATCCACTGGCTGCTGGTCTCATGGGCTCCGTCGTATCTACTCTTGAAAATGTGTTTTACAAAAATTCTCTAATAACACAAACTTGAGGAGCAAAGCTGCAAAACCACTTGAGAGTCAACGATTGCAAGCCAACATAGACAACTTAGTCAATTTGATAAATGTAAACTAATACATTTAAGACACAAAGAATTAAAAGGCAAGTTAGTAGAAGAAAAACTTTATTTACAGATGTGTCGCTCTAAGCAGAGCTTTATCATATCAGTCACTATTTATTTTGTACTTACTAATCATAAGTAGTAATTTCAACATGTGTATACTCACTGATAAACATAAGGCAATGTACTGACCTTGCTTCTAGGTTTGCCAGCGAGCTGGCGATATTGAAGGTTCTCTGCTTTTGCTCTATGGTGTCTATATGAATGCGACCGCCAACCAGTGTTGGAGGTCGCATTCATTCATTACCGTAGCAATATTCCTGTGTTGAAGCAACGGAGGCATACCAGTGTTTTATATACCCGTGGTTAAGCTGGCTTACCAGTGCTATCTCCATGTAGTTAAGCTGGCTTACCAGTGCTATCTACATGTAGTTAAGCTGGCTTACCAGTGCTATCTACACGTAGTTAAGCTGGCTTACCAGTGCTATCTACATGTAGTTAAGCTGGCTTATAACTGCTATAAGGAAAAATAAACACATAAGCAGTATATACAGGTATGGAAGGAAAGCCATATATACCCGTGGTTAAGCTGGCTTACAACTGCTATATATATATATATATACCCGTGGTTAAGCTGGTTACCACTGCTATATATACCCGTGGTTAAGCTGGTTACCACTGCTATATATACCCGTGGTTAAGCTGGTTACCACTGCTATATATACCCGTGGTTAAGCTGGCTTACAACTACTATATATACCCGTGGTTAAGCTGGCTTACAACTACTATATATACCCGTGGTTAAGCTGGCTTACAACTGCTATATATACCCGTGGTTAAGCTGGCTTACAACTGCTATATATACCCGTGGTTAAGCTGGCTTACAACTGCTATATATACCCGTGTTGCTGGTTCAACTGCTATATACCCTGTGCTGTTACAACTGCTATATATACCCGTGGTTAAGCTGGCTTACAACTGCTATATATACCCGTGGTTAACACTGCCACCACTTTCTGTCACTTCTGTTACCATCACCACTGTTGTTACACGTTTTTGCTGACACTGCCGGCACTTTCTGCCACCTCTATTACCACCACTATTGTTACATGCTTTTGCTAACATTACCAAGACTTTCTGCCATCCCTTGTACTCTCACGTCATGTTTTAGTGTCTTATGAGTAAGCGGAGAGAGATGGGACTGCAGACGGCGTATTTGGATCACTCACTGCCCCCTTGACACACAGCGTAAATGAACGCTCGGGGCCACGGATGAGGAAGACTGAGCTAAGAAAAAGTGGTCAATGAGGCTTGATGTTATTGACTCACTGCTCCAGTCTTGCAATAAAGTTGTTATTGACTCAGAAAATACCAAAAAAATTCCATTCATTATGAGACTTACTTTGACTGACCCCTTCTTATGTGGATGTTCCTGATCTTGTCGCTTCTACTTTTGACTTTGTACCTCTATTGAAAACTTGACTCTTGACAGTCTTCTTTTTCTTGGTTTTTTGCTTAGGGTGCTTCAGCGACGTGGTTATTAGCACTACTAGACTATGATGCAAATTTCTCTTGAGCTTGTCTATGGATTTACACTATCGCAATGTGAATCCCGTCAAGGTTCTCATAGATTTCTACCATAAGATGACTCTGAAGATGATGGCGATTTAAAAGACGTGACATGACGGGAGGCTATTTTGCTGTGTGGATGTTACTCCTGAGTGAGAAAACACAGGTACCTGCATGGAAAGATGATTCAAAATATTGCCGAGACAAAAGAGAGAATGGAGAAAAAATGTCAAACACTGAGAACAACAGAAGACGAAATTAGGCAGACGAGCTGGGAATGAGCACCCGAGAATAAGAAAGGAAGTAGGATGTTAAATAAAAGTCAAAACACTGCCAAAGGAAACAATAGAACTGAAATTACTTCATTATGACGTAAGATGATTGTAAAGAACAAGGTAATTAGTTTGAAGAAACCTGTAATTAGTCCAGGGATTGACCTCCATTATTTTTCTAGCTAAGCAAATTACACCACTTAGGAATTTTTTACAGCTGACGAAGTCATGATACATAGGATTTTTTTTTTGTAGATTTTTATCATGTAAATGTAAGGAAATTTTCTGAAAATTTGTGAATAAATTATAGCTGAAATAATCCACATATTCAAGTATATAATGAGACAATCAGTGGAACTAATTCTGCTGAAAATGTGTATATTTAATTAAATTTATATCAGCTGATCATGGAAATTTACATATATTTGTTTCATTGCAGAAACATTTCAAGAGATTAAAAGTTAGAAACTTCTTGGACAGGAAGTGTAAACATAGGCTTGTATATTTCTACCTCAGACCCTATGATCTGCTGATGAGGGGCTCAAAATAAGGCCCAAAAATGCATGTCTCTGTCCGAGTGGTTTCTCACTTTCTTAGATCATTTGTTTATGAAAGTTTTATCTATGCATTTCAATAGATTAATCAATGTAAGGTTTCTTCACTGTTGCAAGGTCGACTCTCAGTGTCACTTCATTGTGAGGTTTAGAATTACACGTGTTTAAGAGTGTTTAACTTACCAATAGTTTCTCGTAAAACAGGTACAAGACCCGTTCATACCGGTATCCTTACAATACCTGTTACGGAGACAAATAGCGTACTGTGGACGACACTGAAGAAGACATACGATGAAGCTCAACACGGAGTGTAACATTGTCCCTATAACAGCTTGTTCAGTCAGGCGTATCTTTCCTGCCATACCTGTTGATGAACTCGGGAAGGATTAAATACAAGTTCCTGCAATAACCAGACGCTGACAGCAACACTCCCCCACATTTTACACACTCAGCAAGAATACGGTACATGCAGTTTCCTCAGCCCCTGCAAAGTGGGTCTTGATAGGTCACTCAGGTGAGTGGCATTTGACTCGTGGTGTCCTTATCGTAGCTCTTACGGGACTCGGGCGGCGAGCGTGCCTCACCAGCCCACGCTGACACTCAGATGAGCTCAGGACGCACTCTAGCTTCATTGTTGGTCTTAGTGTTGCTGGTATTATTGGTGTTGGTGCTGTTGATATCGGTGTTAGTGTTGATGTTGCTGATGTTGATGTTTGCGTTTTTGTTGCTATTATTGTTGTTGATGTTATTGTTGGTAGTGGGGGTTGTTGTTGTTGTTGGTGGTGGTGGCGACGTTGTAATTGTTGGTGGCTTTATTTGTGTTGTTGTTGTTATTTTTGTTCTGAGGTATTGTTGTTATTGTTGCCATTACTGCTGGCGCTAATTAATTAATAAGATGAAAGAATTTGCATGTTATTATCATTTACTGCGGATTACTGGGTGTTGAGGGCATGTTGTCACTGTCATCCATGGGCAACAGTTAAGTATCTTTATTCAGAAACGCTTCGCCTACACAGTAGGCTTCTTCAGTCAAATA
Organism: Cherax destructor; assembly: GCA_009830355.1. Classification (NCBI taxonomy): domain Eukaryota; kingdom Metazoa; phylum Arthropoda; class Malacostraca; order Decapoda; family Parastacidae; genus Cherax; species Cherax destructor. Next base: position 4,572 of record WNWK01007511.1, on the reverse strand, counting down.
CAGACGTAGCAGGTGTAGTAATGAAATAAAGATGATGTAATCAGTCCATCAACCTTGGAGAAAAAGTATTTGAGGTGGTCAGTCCCTCAGCCTGGAGAATAAGTCACCTCACCTTCGACAGTATTTAAGACTCCGCTCTCTTTGACTCAAGGAGCCTACTGTGGGCGAAACGTTTTATCAATAAAGATACCCAACTGTTGCACATGTGTCTTATAATTCAGTCGAGCACAGAGGCAGCAGAAGCAGTAGAAATGTCAAGACTGTGTAATAAGCAGGTGTCTTACTTATCAACCACAGACTCATACAGCGTTTTAGGGAAAATGGGAAGCAGACAGATTTGAAATGATGAAGGAGGCTGCTATTATTATTATTATTATTATTATTATTATTATTATTAATTATTACTAATTATTATTATTATTATTATGAACAAAAAAGGCACAATACCGTGACTGTATTATTATTATTCTTATTCTTATTATTATTCTTATTATTATCGGGTCACAGTAAAGGTCACAAAGCCGAGGTCAGGAGTGACAGAACGCTAGCTGGTTTGCTTGGGTCACAAAGCCGGGGTCAGGTGTGACCGGACTCTAGCTGGTGTTGCCTGGGTCACAATAAAGGTCACAAAGCCTGGGTCAGGTGTGACCGGACTCTAGCTGGTGTTGCCTGGGTCACAATAAAGGTCACAAAGCCTGGGTCAGGTGTGACCGGACGCTAGCTGGTGTTGCCTGGGTCACAATAAAGGTCACAAAGCCTGGGTCAGGTGTGACCGGACGCTAGCTGGTGTTGCCTGGGTCACAATAAAGGTCACAAAGCCGGGGTCAGGTGTGACCGAACGCTAGCTGGTGTTGCCTGGGTCACAATAAAGGTCACAAAGCCGGGGTCAGGTGTGACCGAACGCTAGCTGGTGTTGCCTGGGTCACAATAAAGGTCACAAAGCCGAGGTCAGGTGTGACCGGACTCTAGCTGGTGTTGCCTGGGTCACAATAAAGGTCACAAAGCCGAGGTCAGGTCAGGCCTCACCTCCTTCATGTTTCCTCGCAAAAAGTTCAAAGTGTGCGAATTGCTGCTGCTGTTGTTCTTGCTGTTGCTATTGCCGTTGTTGTTACTGCTGCTGTTGCTATTGCCGCTGTTGTTGCTGCTGTTGTTGTTGCTGATATTGATGCTTTTGCTGCTGTTGCTACTGCTGCTGCTGTTGTTGTTGCTGCAGCTGTTGTTGTTGCTGCTGCTGCTACCGCTTCTGCTGTTGTTGCTACTGGCGCTGCTGCTCCTGTTGCTGCTGCTGCTGCTGTTGTTGCTGATATTGATGCTTTTGCTGCTGTTGCTACTGCTGCTGCTGTTGTTGTTGCTGCTGCTGCTACCGCTTCTGCCGTTGTTGCTGCTGCATTGTGGTAGCACGACTGACACCTACTCCCTCATCCTAGAACCTATTTCTCTCATCCTCTGCACCTATTTTTTCTTTCATCTATTTCTAACATCCTTGGATCTTATCTTAGACTTTGCATCTGTTCCTCTCATCCTTGTACTTGTTCCTCTAATCACTGTACTTGTTCCTCTCATCCTTGTACTTGTTCCTCTCATCCTTGTACTTGTTCCTCTCATCCTTGTACTTGTTCCTCTCATCACTGTACTTGTTCCTCTCATCCTTGTACTTGTTCCTCTCATCCTTGTACTTGTTCCTCTCATCCTTGTACTTGTTCCTCTCATCCTTGTACTTGTTCCTCTCATCACTGTACTTGTTCCTCTAATCACTGTACTTGTTCCTCTCATCCTTGTACTTGTTCCTCTCATCCTTGTACTTGTTCCTCTCATCCTTGTCCTTGTTCCTCTCATCACTGTACTTGTTCCTCTCATCCTGGTACTTGTTCCTCTCATCATTGCTCTTCGTTTGTTTCTTCTGCACATGCCAGTACCACCTCTCTCAGTATATAGCAGTTGAACATGACTGAGCTGACTACCTCAATCTGTATGCAGTCGTTCTTGCTACATGAATGGACTGACTACCTTCCTCATTGTGTAGTAGTCACATATGAATGTGCTGACTACCTCGCATGGCAAGTATCAGTAGGGCAGTAGCTACAACTGTGCCGTCGAGAGGGGAGTGCAACGGACAAGGGAACTAACAGGAGGAACACTAAGAGCAAGAGGCATTCTTTAGCTTTCCCAGCGCTCGGACGCAATGTCCAAATCTGGGGGTGGCTCCAAAAGGATCTTGTAGTGCTTGCTGCCTTTGCACCTCCTGACATAGTCTGCTGCTATGCAGCTGCCACACCCTTCGAGCCCAGTGTGGGCGGGGTTTGCAGCAGCCCAAGGTGCGTAGCTTCTCCTTCCGAGCCCCGTGGGGGCGGGGAATGGGGCTGGGCATGGGGACAGCTGGTCCCAGAAAACGAGGAGGTACTTGTACCTCCTCCCATGGCAGACATTGGTCTTAGACACTCCCGCGAAAGGGAGCCAAGGCCGGGCCACCACTTGGAAAAGGCCCGGGCCGGGCGAATATACCGGCGAATCTACAACAAACTGTGCCGTCAAAACCTCTAGTCCAGATAATATCTGTCCGATGTAAATATGAGACTGGAGTGGTCTTTAGTAATGTCTAGATGTAAACAAAGTAAATCACTAGAATTAATATGGAAGCTGCACTCCGCTGGTGTGTCGAAGCCTTGTTTAAGCAGTTGAAGGAGCAGCGATGATTCGTACCTGGAGCGTACGGTCAGCATAAGGAATAGGACTTTCACCCTTCAAGCTGAATTGTTTGCTATATTTTTTGCATTCAAACGTGTTCATTCATCCAGATTTAATGTTTTAAATTTTACTTTCATTTCACTCCACGAGGTGCCATTGTCTGATGCTTGTGTCAGGTACATGTGAGGTCAAATTATAAACGACGGAAGTAGAGATTAATGGTATAAAATACAGACACGGTGGAAAAATATACATAAATACAGTATAATGCGATCTTTTTTTCAATAAAGGATCACATTATATTGCATTTGTGTCCGTTTTTCCAACGGAAATAAAGTTGAATTTCTGTGGATTCCCTCACACACACACACACACACACACACACACAAACACACACACACACACACACACACACACACACACACACACACACACACACACACACACACAAACACACACACACACACACACACACAAGACTCGACCTAGTATTCACCTTGAGTAGTTCGGACATCGAGGATATCACGTATGAAAGGCCCCTTGGAGCTAGTGATCATTTGGTTCTGTGTTTTGATTATATAGTTGAGCTACAAGTGGAGAGGGGAGCAGGGATAGGAAGGGAGAAACGAAACTACAAAAGGGGGGACTACACAGGCATGAGGAACTTCCTACAAGACGTTCAGTGGGAGAGAGAATTGGCAGGAAAACCAGTAAAAGAAATGATGGAATATGTGACAACCAAATGCAAAGAGGCAGAGGAGAGGTTTGTCCCCAAGGGAAACAGAAGTAATGGGAAGACCAGAACGAGTCCTTGGTTCACCCAGAGGTGTAGGGAGGCAAAAAGTAAGTGTAATAGAGAATGGAAAAAGTACAGAAGACAAAGGACCCAGGAAAATAAAGAGATTAGCCGAAGAGCCAGAAACGAATATGCACAGGTAAGAAGGGAGGCTCAGCGACAATATGAAAATGATATAGCATCAAGAGTCAAGTCTGACCCGAAGCTGTTGTACAGCCACATCAGGAGGAAAACAACAGTCAAGGACCAGGTAATCAGGCTGAGAAAGGAAGGTGGGGAGTTCACAATAAACGACCAAGAGGTATGTGAGGAGCTCAACATGAGATTTAAAGAAGTATTTACACAGGAGACAGGAAGGACTCCAGGAATTCAGAATAGGGAGGTATACCAACAAGTGCTGGATGAAATACACACAACCGAGGAGGAGGTGAAGAAGCTGCTATGTGAACTCGATACCTCAAAAGCGGTGGGACCGGACAACATTTCTCCGTGGGTCCTTAGAGAGGGAGCAGAGATGTTGTGTGTGCCACTAACACAAATCTTCAACACATCCATTGAAACTGGGCAACTACCTGAGGCGTGGAAGATGGCAAATGTAGTCCCAATTTTTAAGAAAGGAGACAGACACGAGGCATTAAACTACAGACCTGTGTCACTGACGTGTATAGTATGCAAAGTCATGGAGAAGATCATCAGGAGGAGAATGGTGGAGCACCTAGAAAGACACAAGCTTATAAACGACAACCAGCATGGTTTCAGGGAAGGAAAATCCTGTGTCACAAACCTACTGGAGTTTTATGACAAGGTAACAGAAGTAAGACACGAGAGAGAGGTGGATAGACTGCATTTTTTGGACTGCAAGAAGGCGTTCGACACAGTTCCTCACAAGAGATTAATGCAAAAGCTAGAGGATCAGGCACACGTAACAGGAAAAGCACTGCAATGGATCAGAGAATATCTGACAGGGAGGCAACAACGAGTCATGGTACGTGACGAGATGTCAGAGTGGGCACCTGTGACGAGTGGAGTTCCACAAGGGTCAGTCCTAGGACCTGTACTGTTTTTGGTATATGTGAATGACAAAACGGAAG